>JALDNG010000677.1:0-92500 GCA_024349245.1 Neodontobutis hainanensis
GCCCTATCCCACCGAGGAGAGCTCAAGAACGGGACAACCGTGAGCAGACATCAGCCCTGCACTCACTTCTTACCACGGAGGACGCTGTGAGGACGACAAACCAAAGCCAAACTGGAGGATCAGATTAAACAAAAATAGACTAGACTGTGCTGTGTCAGAAGATGAGCTAAGTGCCGCTGAATTGTTTTATGTGTGTGTGGTGTACGAGAGGAGTCGCATAGATTGGACAATATGTGGGTACACATAGAGATGGACTCAGAAGACTCAGAAGACTAGTCCACTAGATAAACTTGTTTCCACACGGACGTGTCTACAATCAGCCCAGACCCACATCAGCTTAACCCGGAGCTATTACGGAAAGTAAACCGCTTCATGAAGGAAATATCAGCCCACTTTCTCAAAGCTACGTAAAACAAAGACAAGCAACAGCGATAAGACATCTGGTGTGTACTTGTACAATAGGAGGAGTCTCTATCCATTGGAACTATTCCTATAAATGTGTTGATAGTAAATGACTTAATTGTCTCCCAGACCCTTACCGAAGGCGAAGACAGGTGCCGTTCAGAGTCAAAATACGTGTATGTCAAAGTCAGACATTTCTAGGTAGAGATGGGTTTAGCTTTGACTGGGCGTTATCTTTGGGGCTCAAAGTCCTACAATTTTCCCGTGGGACGGTGTGCACCGACCCCTGACATACACAGGTGTTTTAAGCCGACTGAATAAACTGGAGATAAGAGACTGAAACAAACTGACTCTTCACACACTTGTAGATATTTTGAGTTTAAATAAATATATATTGTGTGCAAACATGGGAAATAAAGCTATATTTTTCTAACTAAGCTGTGTGGTCTTTTGTGGGGCTATTACTGCAGCAATGTCTATTATAATTTTGTGGCTGAATGTTAACATGCACAAAATACTGAGGAGAGCCTAAACTAAGTTACAACTAGGCCACTGCTAAACTTATGTAGGCTACTGATACAATCATTTACGAAACCTCCAGTCCCCTTTTCCCGACGGAACCTGCACACGACACTAGATTGCTTATCACTGTCAGCGTGTCACTTTTCATTCACTGGTAGGTATCTTAGAAAACGGTAACTCAGGTAAAACGTGAATCTGAACTTGGACACACACCTTGCTCCCTCCTTTTCTCGAGTGTCAGTGGAGCTCTATGAAAGGTAAGTAAATGTAAGTATAGAGCAGGCATCGGCAACCAGCATCTCTGGAGCTGCATGCGGCTCTTTAGCCCTCCTCTTGCAGCTCCTTTAGACATTGGTTTGGGGGTTAATTTAATGTGCTGCGCTGAGGTTCTGCTAATATTTATTTCAGTCATTTAATAATCAAAGAACTATAGCCTATTTAACACACATGGAACATAAGGTTGCAAAGATAACAAATGTCTAGCCCAAGCCTCAGTGATTAAACAAACTGTCAAATTCACACGCAGCTGTTAAAACTGCACAGAGTCCAAACTGTACACAGAACAGGGAAATGTGTTAGGTGCATCAATTGAGTTTAT
This sequence comes from Neodontobutis hainanensis, assembly GCA_024349245.1. NCBI lineage: Eukaryota > Metazoa > Chordata > Actinopteri > Gobiiformes > Odontobutidae > Neodontobutis > Neodontobutis hainanensis. Next base: position 1,523 of record JALDNG010000677.1, read on the forward strand.
ATTGCTATTCATCTCGGATTTTCTATTAATCCACAGTTTGAGGACTGTCCTACTTCACTAGCTGTGGTGGGCATCAGAATGTGGAAGAAAGGTGACTTTAAACGTGGAATGGTTTTTTGTGGCAGATGGGCTGGTCTGAGTATTTCAAAAACTACTGATCTACTGGGATTTTCACACACAACCATCTTTAGTTTTTACAGAGAATGGTCCAAAAAAGAGAAAATATCCAGTGACAAGCAGTTGTGTGGACAATATGCCTTGATGTCAGAGGTCAGAGAATGGACAGTCTGGTTAGAGATGATAGAAAGGCAACAGTAACTCAAATAACCACTTGTTACAACCAAGGTCTGCAGAAGACCATCTCTGAACACACAAGTCAAACCCTGAATAAGATGGACTACAGCGGCAGAAGACCACACCTGGGACTGTTCCTGTCAGCTAAGAGCAGGAAACGGCTACAATTCACACAAGCTCACCAAAACTGGGCAACAGACGATTGGAAAAACGTTGCCTGGTCTGATGAGTCTTGATTTCTGCTGCGACATTCAAATGATAGGGTCATAATTTGGCGTAAATAACATTTGAGCATTGTTTAAACGCCACAGCCTACCAGAGTATTATTGCTGAACATGTCCATGCCTTTATAATTACAGTGTACACATCCTCTGGTTACTTCCAGCATGCATAATGCACCATGTCACAAAGCTCAAATCCTCTCAGACTGCTTTCTTAAACATTTCATGACTTTACTCAAATGACTTCCACAGTCACCAAATGCTAATCCAATAGAGCACCTTTGGGATGTGTTGGAAAGAGGCACATCATGGAAGAATCTGGAAGAATCTGCATTAACTGTGTGATGTTTTCATGTCAATGTGGACCAAAATCTTTGAAGAACAACAAGGTCCAACCCCATTCTAGTAAGGTGTCCATAATAAAATGGCAGTACAGAGGATTTAAAAACTGCCCCTGTACTTAAACGCACAATTGAAAATATATATATATATATATTGTTTGTTTTTTTGAAAATTCTATCAACAGACACCTTAATCTTGGAAATTCTGTAATTCACAGTTATTAAATTGCATCCAAATGCTGCTTCTTCTGCTACTGTCACTTTCTCCTTCTCTCAAAATATAATCCAAAAGGATATTTTTGACTACAATACATTTACTCTGACTTTTACTAAATATTCATGCTTTTGTATTATTTTGTCTTTTCCTGTCTTTGGTATAAAACACGGCAGTTTAACTCTTAACTCAAGCAGATACTGAAGTTGACTTTTGTCTATTAACCAGTACAAAGCCAAGTGCCTTTTGATGTGAATAATGCAAAAATATTGTTAAATACTGTCTTCTGTAACACTTGTAAAATCCAAATGTAAAAATACACAAATGTAATTAAATAGTGAGTTGATCCAAATGTTGACAGCAGCTTTGTCCTGACTAATATGAGTTAATAAAAATGTTAACAGGGTTTACCAGTGCATCTGGAATGAAAAAGATGTCTAAATCTTTGTTAATGTCACTGTAAAGTAACGTAAGACTTAATACAACTTCACACATCTTTTGTAAAATGAATATCTCCACCAGAGGGCAGCAAACACCTGTATTCACAAACCACTCTGTCCGTAAAACTAACTATATTCCTCAATGCCAGAAACATTCCTCACACAGACGCTCTGATACTGCTCCACAGAGTAACCATGGATCATCACAAGATCACTGTCAGCACCAGAGCTCTGTCCTGAAGTGGACGGCTCGGGGCGGGGCCCACGCTCTGAACAGTGGAGGAGGGCTGGGGGCAGAGGGTCAAGCCCAGGAACTCTGGGAGCTCTGCAGAGTTGCTGCATGCCTCAGGTTCAGGGCAGTAGACAGAAAGGAGCTGCATGTTTGGAGGCACTTTGGGCAGAAGAGGTGGGGAGAGCTTTTACATTCTCTCTAGAAAAAAAACCTCTGGTGGTGACCTGCTTCTAGACTTGTCCTGACCTCTGGACAGCAGCTTCGTCTTCAGGCAGTAGTCGTGCTCCAGCAGCTGAACTGCCAAGACACACTGCAACAAAACAATATACTGTATACACAATTAGACATCATTTAAGGTAATCAAAATAAAACAATGAAAAGTCATATCAGTTTATTAACACAAGGAAACAAAGACATCTCAGAATAGAAGGCACATGTCCAGTGTGTTTACCTGTCTGCTGTGATGTCAATGGATTATATATAGCATGCATAAGTAATGTAGGCTTTACTAGAGATTAATAGATAATAGCTGAATATTGTTGGCTCTAATAATATAATATGTTGGGCTTATCTGGTTCTTTTTCTAATTAAACAATAAGTAAGCAACATTTCAGGTTTTTAACAAATAACACATATTTGTTTAGAGACAGAATTATTCAGAATATTTTAAAATATAGTCAGAATTAATCCGTTTCTAAAGGTTGTACAGCATGTCTTTATAATAGAATAAAGCCCTAAGATGGTTGAAGGTGTTTGATTGTTTGGCTTTGGCCTAAAGTACGTAACTAACTAACTACAGGCTTTTGCAGGATTGGTTTTGGAAATGGTTTTAGTCAGTTTATTTGACTTAGAAATTGTACAATATAATCAAATCTACAGTTTTCTGTAATCTCAACAATCTCTATAAAGACACAGGACAAGAATGCATTCAAATATATGTAACACAATAACAATAGTAGCAATTAGGATTATTACAACAACACAGTAATATTTATGTTCATTTATGCAGTGCTTTGACCTGAAAGATGACATTATTGTTCTGAAGGTTGCTATGCAAATTTGAAGGCCTCTTTACCTGGAATCAGCCACAGCTATAAGATTGTACAATCAGTTTAGATGAAGTCTTATTTTAAAGGGATCTTAACTGAATTTCCTTTTGGGAGTTAACAAAGTGCTTTTGAATTTCGAGTTCTTATCCCAGGTTGTGTGCGTCCAATAAAAGACAAAGCACTGCTGAGTCAATCCTTTCTGTGACAAACGTTTACTGTGCCTTTGGATGAAACTTGAATTGAGTGACAGGAGTAAAAAGTGAGTGACAGGAGTAAAGTGAGAGTGAAAGCTAGAGGATTGATTGTTCAGCTGGTAGAGGATTTGGGACTTTAGTTTGGAAACATTAACTTTACAATAGGGCTACTGAGATTTGTGAATCGCCATCTTGAAAAGCAGGCCAGCTTGGACGGAGAAGATCAAAGTAAGAGTGTATAAGCAATGTGCATACTTCAAATGCAAACAATGAACATCTCCAACAAAGACAACCAAGAATAGAGCAACAACTAAACTAACTCTTTAAGCTTCTTCATGTAAGAATGTTTTAAGCTTAGTCAAGCACAGGAAAGAACAATAATATTGCAAAAATAAACAAAAACGAAACAAAAAATGAAATGCTTTAAAGTGATGTGATTATATAAAATAGTGTAGGATGTATCTTATCTCTTTGGGTCAGGCTGTAGAAACACACGATTTGAGAATGGTTTTCAGTCAGATGTTTCTTCACAAACACAAACAGAACAATTACTTAATTACTTAATAAATGTTGGAATCAACGAACAGATACAGCATCGAGGATGAGAATGAATTAACTGAGACCTTAGCAGTAGGTTTTTTGGTTGGGTTTAATGGCGACAGGTTAAATGACTGTAATGGAGACTCAGTGGTAATGAACTCAAGAATGCAAATCATAGCAACTCTGATTCTTGCTATAGAGTTGTGCTATATGCACAACTCTATAGCAAGAATCAGTCAGTTTATTTACACAGGCAGCATTCAAAAACAGCTTAATTGACAAAGGGTAAATCAAAAGGCAATCCAATGTCAAGAGCCACAAAGATTCTCAAGGAAAAGTAAGGCTGGAACGCGGAGAAACTGGCAGCCATTGTCCCTGAATGAGATCTGTCCGGTGGTCATTCAGATGCTTGTGGCTTTGCAGGGACTCCACAGCATTGGGGTCATTCACGACGATCTTAAACCGGATAACATCATGGTTGTGGACAAAACCAAGACCTCAATGAGCGTTAAGATGATTGACTTTGGGTTAGCATCAAAGGTCAGTGAATTGCGATCCCGAGGTGATTTTGGCCTTGAAGTTACTGAGGCAATAGATATGTGGAGTTTGGGTTGCTGCCTAGCCTTTCTTTACTTAGGCACGCAATTATACAATTATACATCTTTTCTATCCAGCCAGACGATGACTTAATTGACAAAGAACTGTTCAGTAACAAATTCTTCACTTGGACACTACTCACTGGAGGAACTCATCACTGGAGATTTATACTTTATTTATTATTTATTTATACTTATATTACACACTGTCTATTCTTTGGTAACTGGGGAAATGCCAGGACCTGAAGACTGCTCCCTTACAGGGATCAGAAATATAGATGAGTTTTTCTCAACTTACCCCCTTTACTACTCAGATATAGAGTTAGTGTCATGTCCCAACCTCGTATCTGTTGTATGTTTTGTAGTTGACTTCCTGTGTCTTATTGTGAAGTGTCTCACCCCTGCCTGTATGTCAGTTTACTTCCTGCCCTTGTGTCTTTCCCTCCTTTGTGATTGCCTGCTCCGCCCTTAATGTGCTCCACCTGTGTCTCATTGTGTTCCCTTTATAGTCTGTGTGTTTTCCCCTGTCATGTGCTGGATTGTCCTTCTCAAGGTGTAATCCTCAAGTTGGTTGGTTTCTTGTGTTTGTTTGAATAAAAACTGAACCATAGTCCTCGTGTGGGTCTGCACCGTGAGTCCTGCCGGTCCTGAAAAGTTGTGTTCCTGACAGTACAATCCAGCCACAAATATGGACTCCGCGGACCCGGGTTTTGATGTCCTTCAGGTTCATGATCAACGCCTTCACCAAATGGAGGAGCGGGGCATCTCGTTCCGCCAGGAGATGAGAGAGGCAGCTATGAACCGTGAGCGGGCCTGTTCTCGCCTATTAGCCCAGATGGGGTTGTTAATGCAGCTGATGCAAGGGAGGAAGGCCTCACCAGAGTCTCCGGAGGTAGTTGATCCATACCAGGTGCCTGATTCTGCCCCGTTTGCTTCAGCTCCGCCTGATTCTGCCCCGTTTGCTTCAGCTCCGTCTGATTCTGCCCCGTTTGCTTCAGCTCCGTCTGATTCTGCCCCGTTTGCTTCAGCTCCGCCTGATTCTGCCCCGGTTGCTTCAGCTCCGTCTGATTCTGCCCCGTTTGCTTCAGCTCCGTCTGATTCTGCCCGTTGCTTCAGCTCCGCCTGATTCTGCCCCGCTTGCTTCAGCTCCGCCTGATTCTGCCCGTTTGCTTCAGCTCCGCCTGATTCTGCCCGTTTGCTTCAGCTCCGCCTGATTCTGCCCGTTGCTTCAGCTCCGTCCTGATTCTGCCCCGCTTGCTTCAGCTCCGCCTGATTCTGCCCCGTTTGCTTCAGCTCCGTCTGATTCTGCCCCGTTTGCTTCAGCTCCGCCTGATTCTGCCCCGTTTGCTTCAGCTCCGCCTGATTCTGCACCTTCAGCTTCAGCGCCAGACCCAGCTCCTTCCGAGCCAGACCCAGCTCCTTCCGAGCCAGCCCCCAGCTCCTTCCGAGCCAGCCCCAGCCCCAGCTCCTTCCGAGCCAGCCTCAGCCCCAGCTCCTTCCGAGCCAGCCTCAGCCCCAGCTCCTTCCGAGCCAGCCTCAGCCCCAGCTCCTTCCGAGCCAGCCTCAGCCCCAGCTCCTTCCGAGCCAGCCTCAGCCCCAGCTCCTTCCGAGCCAGCCTCAGCCCCAGCTCCTTCCGAGCCAGCCTCAGCCCCAGCCCCTTCCGAGCCAGCCTCAGCCCCAGCTCCTTCCGAGCCAGCCTCAGCCCCAGCCCCTTCCGAGCCCGCCTCAGCCCCAGCCCCTTCCGAGCCCGCCTCAGCCCCAGCTCCTTCCGAGCCCGCCTCAGCCCCAGCTCCTTCCGAGCCAGCCTCAGCCCCAGCTCCTTCCGAGCCAGCCTCAGCCCCAGCTCCTTCCGAGCCAGCCTCAGCCCCAGCTCCTTCGAGCCAGCCTCAGCCCCAGCTCCTTCCGAGCCAGCCTCAGCCCCAGCTCCTTCCGAGCCAGCCTCAGCCCCAGCTCCTTCCGAGCCAGCCTCAGCCCCAGCTCCTTCCGAGCCAGCCTCAGCCCCAGCTCCTTCCGAGCCAGCCTCAGCCCCAGCTCCTTCCGAGCCAGCCTCAGCCCCAGCTCCTTCCGAGCCAGCCTCAGCCCCAGCTCCTTCCGAGCCAGCCTCAGCCCCAGCTCCTGACCTTGATCCGTCTGACCCTGATCCTGCCCCGCCTGACCCTGCACCGCCGGACCCTGCCCCGCCCGTGTCTGTTCAATTGGTTCCTGTTCCCGTGCCATCCTGGACACTGGTCTGTCTCTGTCCACGGAGGGTTTTGGCCGCCCGGTGTCGGTCTTTAAGGGGGGGGTACTGTCATGTCCCAACCTCGTATCTGTTGTATGTTTTGTAGTTGACTTCCTGTGTCTTATTGTGAAGTGTCTCACCCCTGCCTGTATGTCAGTTTACTTCCTGCCCTTGTGTCTTTCCCTCCTTTGTGATTGCCTGCTCCGCCCTTAATGTGCTCCACCTGTGTCTCATTGTGTTCCCTTTATAGTCTGTGTGTTTTCCCCTGTCATGTGCTGGATTGTCCTTCTCAAGGTGTAATCCTCAAGTTGGTTGGTTCCTTGTGTTTGTTTGAATAAAAACTGAACCATAGTCCTCGTGTGGGTCTGCACCGTGAGTCCTGCCGGTCCTGAAAAGTTGTGTTCCTGACAGTTAGAGGACAGGAAGGCATTTGTGAGCCTCTTAAAGCAGCTACTGTGTCTAGACCCGACAAGGTAGAATATCTCCGAGGGATGCGCTTAAACACGTATTTGTAACAATGAAACACTTGTTGGACTACACAAATGAAGGTTTTAATCTTGTGAGGAGTTTTGTAAACCCCACTAACGAGGACAGTAGCTCGGATGTTGACAGGGACCAAACAGGAAGTAGTGATCCAGGCAGCATCAATCTCCCACACACTGCTGGTGATCCACTGATTGTACGAAATCTTGGCAACAGCGGTGTTCCTTTTGAAACTAGACCATAGGTAAATGCAGTTTCCGATGAACCTGGCTGTAGTTATCGGTATTTAGTCCAGGCTCAAGGTGAGTCTGTTTTACGTAAGACTCAGGGTAGTTCCACGAGCAGTGAGTGACTGAGGACAGTCCTAACAGTAGTGGGGCAGAAGATGTTTTAGTTCCTACAGGTTTACGACGTAGCTGTGGTAAATCATTCTCTGCTTCTCATGGGCAACATAAGATGAATGAGGAGAGATGTGAGATAAATGATGAGAGCCACCACCTCTCAGATCAGTCTAACAATTCATTTGTTGAGGACCGGAGTTATCAGTTTTCTTGCCAAGGGGATCACGCTGTTTCTGATTCACCTGGGACACCAGAGACCACTCAGGACCCAGAGTCATGTCCTGGACAAGAGGAGCTTGTGATCTTGCCTGAGCCTGAGTGTCGTTGTAATAATAGTGCTCAGGAGGTCCAGTCTGAAACTTCCCCAACAAAGAAAAAGGTAGGTTCAGACGGTTGTTCAGATGGGTCAGGAAAACAGTTACAGCTGTGTTTTGTAGTGGATGTTAAATATTCCTCAGACCAATCCTGAGGAACAAGGGTACACAGGTACATTTACGTTTACATTTATTCATTTAGCTGACGCTTTTATCCAAAGCGACTTACATTGTTCTACAGTAATTACCAGTGTTACAGCCACTGGAGGCAAGGTGGGTTAGGTGTCTTGCCCAAAGACACAATGACAGTATGAACTGTGGGGAGAGTGGGAATCAAACCAGCTACCTTCCGGTTGAAAGACGACTGCTCTACCCACTGAGCTACTGCACAATAGGACAAAATCTAAAGGGTACACTTTGGGTTTGGTAACTGTTTTCTACAGGCTTAAACTAAGACATAGCATTTGTTATTTGCAAACAACAGAGCTAGGCTTATTTTTCTCAAATTGGGTTTACAGATTTGTTTAAAATCTGTGTTTGTGAGCTCTTGAGAGAAGGGATGATTGCATGTGTACTTTGGTCTGACCACTCAAGAGACCTATGTTTGGCACAGAGCTAGTGTTAGACATTCTACTAACCTCATGTCTAAGAACCATCAAAATGAGAGTGAGAATATTTATTTTTTAAGATATAAATGACACAGGGTTGCTTTAAAAGTGACCAGTCCAAGGCTCAATGACAGACATCACACTCTTAAGTTCAGTAGATATGTATTACATTATTATATATTATAAATTGTGAACCAGATGAGGAGAGAAGAAAGCTGATTTAAAACTTAAAGCTTAATAAGGGATTAGCACACTGTTTCCAAATCAGTTTGTTCCTGACCTGTCAGCAACAAAGTTAACTTGCGTTAAACAAATTCCCCTAACATACACATGAATGTACAAGTAGACAACAGAGGGCAATGCTCTGTATTCACACTATCTAAGATCCAGTGATGAGTGCAGAGTGTTATTGCACAGCTTTCAACAATTAGACAATGCCTCTGCTAGTTTTAAAGTTGCCCATCTTATGATTGTTCTGGACACATCTATTGCACATCTTGTCCGTCCTGAGACTTGGATTCCTCCTTTTGTGGTTCTCCTTGAGGTTTCTCTTTTATCCTGGCTGGGTTTTTTGAGTTTTTCCTCACCCTGATGGAGGATCTATGGACAGGGGATGTTGTCTAGTATGGCCTGTTTATATTCACCTCATTGTCTTTGTAAAGACCTTTGAGATAATTATTGTGATACTAGGCTACATGAATAAAACTAAATTGATGGATTATGGATGTTGTGTGGCTGTCCTTGCAACATTGCCTGTCAGTTGGGAACATTACCTCTGGACTGGCAGACCGAGGTGGTGGTCCATCTTTCTAAAAAATTTCTAAAGGGGGATCACACTCCTCTGCCTTCCCGGGAAAGTCTAAGCTGAAGTCTATAGGTGATCCTCTGCCCATTTTGACTTCTGAGAGACACTGCCACTCTTAGAGGCTCCTTTTATTTCCAAGCATGTTGCCAATAAACCTAATAAGTTGCACATTGGTCCTCCAGCTGTTCCTTAAATATACATTTAACTTTTCTGGCCTCTTATTGCTACCTGTTCCAACTTTTTGGGAATGTGTAGCTCTCCTGAAATCCTAAATGTGCCAATATTTGGCATGAGATTTTGAAAATGTCTCACTTTCAACCTTTAATATGTTATCTATATTCTATTGTTAATAAAATATGTTTATGAGATTTGTAAAATATTGCATTCCTTTTTTATTCACAATTTGTACAGTGTCCCAACTTTAGGGGGATTGGGTTTGTACTCATTATTGTTACTGAAATCCATATTGTCCATGTGTTTTTAGATGAAAACACATTAACCAACAAAGCAAACTCAGGGAAAGCAGAAGTACATATCCAATAGAAACAGTAGGTCATTCTTTTGAGACTTACAAGAACACTCTTTAAGGAATATGTCTGTTCTCATCTGTATTTTCAGTTACTCTACTTATGATACACTTTCTTAATCTTATTTTTCTATTGAGCAAAGTCTGTGTGGGGGCTGTTGGAGGATGATATGCTGGTGAACCAAACCATCAACCCTTTAAGAGTTAAGCTAATTGCAAACAGTTGTGAACCTTCAGTCTCTGGGATATTGTGCTCCATGAGGTGATTTTGAGGATGTAATGGATTCAGATCTGTATATTTTATTTTATTGAAAAGGTAAGACATCATTATAGACCATATATAATATAGTGTGGTGTTTTGTTTGTTTTGTTGGCTAATGCTAAATAGTGATTGCGTGCCTGTTAATAGTAACAACTGTTTGTCTCTCAGATGTGATCCAAAGTACAACATACAATAGCACTTAGACTAAATTCTATATATTTCAGGGTATGTGTCGTGGAGCAGTGAGCACGAGTGGGCCCTCTGCAGATGCCAGCATGCTCCTCTGGAAAATCTATTTATCTTAACAGAAAACAAACACTATCTGTATTTCTGTGTAATGTAAGCCATAGTAAAGTAATACAATGTTATTACTGTCAAAATGACACCAACACATATTCTTTCTCTTGCTTTCAGTCACTCTCTCTCTCTCTCTAGGACATGAATCGACCACAAAAACCAAGGGCAGCATCAAAACGAGACTGTGGTTCAATGCAACTTCTTTATTATAAATATGTGAATGAAAGAATTTATAATTATATATCTGTTTAACCGCTCAATAAAAAAACACCATGTGGTGGGCTGAGACCCTGTTGGCAGCATCTGTTTTCTAGATCTGTTTGTATGACTCAGTTCAGGCAGGTGCACCACGCTGGAGTCCTGGTCCTGGTGTGGCTCCGACTGTTCTCCATCACATCCAGAAAAACCCCTGGCAGATGAGTTCCAACCATCTGGAGAACTTCATACAGCAGCTGTAACTTTGCCTGAAAATGGAACAACAAGCACTGATTAGATTACAGAGGATTATTTAGGTGTGTGATCATCTCTGTAGATATATGACCTCTGTTGTCCTGCAGCAGCTGAGCCCCCCTCAGTCTGTCCTCCTCACTGCTCTCCTTCTTCAGTCACTGTCAGAGCTCTCCTTCACAGGAGTCAAACTCCAAAATGCTGCTTTGTAAAGACATTTAAAAAAGAAATTTGAAAGGCCAAGACAAAAACAGTTTCAGACTCATCAGTCTTGAAAGTAAGGCAAAAAAAACTCTTGGTCTGAATGTATTTAATCCATTCAAGACAGTAATTTATTTTGAGACGTGTCTGTCAGCATCCCTGTGTTACAAGCATGCTAACGTTATTTAGTTTTAGAAAACAAAAAAGAAAACACCACAATATAAGTTTAACTTGTTGATTTCTCAAAAAGAAAAACCTCAGATACCCACTTTTATCCAGCTCTTGTCTAATAACAACCTGCTACCAGCAACTAAACAACCTTCAGCATGGAGCATGTGAGCATTTTGAAAAGTACCATTTTCTCATTGAGATTCCAAAAAACTGTAGATTTGATTATATTGCACGATTTCTAAGTCAAATAAACGGACTAAGACCATTTCCAAAACCAATCCTGCAAAAGCCAACAGACAACAATATTATTATCATTTAAAGTATATTTACTTTAAACTACTTTGGCAGTTCAGCTGCTGGAGCACAACTACTGCCTGAAGACGAAGCTGCTGTCCAGAGGTCAGGACAAGTCTAGAAGCAGGTCACCACCAGAGGTTTTTCTAGAGAGAATGTAAAAGCTCTCCCCACCTCTTCTGCCCAAAGTTCCTCCAAACATGCAGCTCCTTTCTGTCTACTGCCGAGTTGCTGTATGCTTCAGGTTCACTGAGGCATACAGCAACTCTGCAGAGCTCCCAGAGTGGCTTGACCCTCTGCCTCCAGCCCTCCTCCACTGTTCAGAGCGTGGGCCCCGCCCCGAGCCGTCCACTTCAGAACAGAGCTCTGGTGCTGACAGTGATCTTGTGATGATCCATGGTTACTCTGTGGAGCAGTATCAGAGCATCTACCACTCAGTAGTGGACGACATGCTCAAGTACGTTTATTTTTATGGCTGACACAAAATATATGTGGCCTTCTTTGAACTGTAAAGTATATTTTTATCATTTGCCAAATCAAAGAGACTTATTATCACACATCAGGAAAAATCTAAATGGCTTAGAGCACATTAGAACAGTGATTGTGGTTCTTGGCTTCTTTACTGAAGTTTTATTTTTTGTTTTGCACTTTTGTGGCCGTCCACGTCCTTACTGTCTTGGGTTCGGCCGCGAGATCAAGCAGCGCCTGTGTGTGTGTGTGTGTGTGTGTGTGTGTGTGTGTGTGTGTGTGTGTGTGTGTGTGTGTGTGTGTGTGTGTGTGTGTGTGTGGGTGGGTGGGTGGGGTGGGGGCATCCACGCCTCACTGTGGAGACAGTCTCTGGACTCCTGAAAATAGAGAAGTCCACTGCACACAAGGCTTGTCCCCCCCAAAAAGAGATTCTGTCTTCACTAGTGACACTCTCCTTTGTAAATAGTGTACATAGTTCAACACATCCATTCATTAAATAAACTAAATTCACTTAAACCACAACATGTTTGTTCTCTTCTGTCTACAAGTATTCAACACTGATGTTAAAGGAATAGTTTCAAATATTTGAGCTATAAGAGCAGGTGTTTGCTGCCCTCTGGTGGAGATATAAGATGTAAAAGATCACTTCAAGTGTTACAGAAGACAGCATTGACAATATTTTTGTATTTTTCAAATTAAAAGACACGTGGCTTTGTTCTGATTAATGGACCAATCCAATGGCAGATTGTGGACATTTTGTTGAATAATAAATTCTATTTGAACAAAAGTCCACTTTTTATATCTGCAAGTCTTTTTTTTACCATTGTAGCTTTAAATGTTACAAAGGTCCAGAGTGGCTTGTGAAGTTCTTTCAAATAAATCTATTTAAAAAGTAAATGAACTGATGATTTTGTCACTGTGCATTTTGTTTTAAATTAACAAGCAGTCACATGTGGACAGTTCTGATCTGAAAAGGACTCTGTTGGAGGCCACACAGGAGCACTGGACGCTCCACCACAGCGGTGAACTTCAGGAGGTAGAAAAGTGTCTGAAGGAGCCAAAGACTACCACTCAGGATTCTGTGAAATGGAGATTTCTTATCTTAACTCTACGAATAAGGATCTCAACTAGACTAAAACCTTTCTTTAAAACAAGATCCATTTTCTGAAGGAGAAAATGGCAGAAAGCAAATCTGTAATTTCTCAGCTGAGTGTTTTAGTTTCAGACTATGAGGCTAAAAAAAGCACTGCCAACTCCACCACTGTGACACATGTGGACTTCAGGAGGTGGTGGAGAAGACAGCAGAAGAAGACACCTGAGGCTTTGGAGGAACAGCTGAAAATTCGAATGGAGGAGAATACGGCCTGTGAAGCTCAGATCACTTATCTGACATCTTCAAACAATGATCTTCAAGAAACCTAAGCATTTCTAGAAGTTGAAATGGACCGTCTTAAAGAAGACTTGGAGAAACTGCTGAAAATCCAAGTGGAGAAAAATGAGGCATTATATCTATAATTGAGGATCTTTACCATGAACTGACTTTGGTTTAAGAAAAAAAGGGAGAAATTCAAGGCTGATGGCTGCAGTAGCAGAGTTTGAGTTGAGAGAGAATCACTGCAAAGTCCACTATACAGACTCAAGTCAACTTGACAAAGTTTCTGATGGAGCACCAGACGGCCTTAAAGAATAATGTAGAAAAACTCAAAATCCAGAATGAAATAATCAAGGCTATTGAAGCTGAAGTTACCCAGCTTTGATCTAAAACGTCTTGAAGAGAAGGAAGCTTGTATAAACCGAAGACTAAAGAGAGACACTTTAAGCTCTACCACATCCACCAATGCAAACACACAAAAAAGCTACAACAACAAAATAAATTTCCAGAGGCTTTGTCTGCTTTTAATAATGCTATTATTACATTAAGCGTGCAGAGGGAAGCCCTTATAGTTGAACTGCAGGAGCTGGAGGATGCCAAAGGGCCCATGATGTCACACCATGAAGAGGAGCATTGTTTTTGCCTCCTAAAAGCTACAAAGCATTCCAAGAAGAAGACTTATGTTCAGAACTTTTATTTAAGTTTTAGTTCTGAAAGTTAAGTTGCATGACTTTTCACACATGGGCTGAAAGGGTTATCACCCACATTAAACATATTTTCAAATCTAACACGCTAATAACATTTCCACAATTGACCCAGGAGTTTGGCATCAGAAGCAATGAATTTCTAAAATACCTACAACTCAAATCCTCTGTTCTGGCAAAAATAAACCACAAGTAATAACAGACTTTGTTAATATTTCTTCTCCAAAGAAACTTCTATCTAAAATATACACAATCATTTTAAAACAATTTTAGATTATATACTTACCAACAATAAAATGGGGAAATGACCTTTCAATAGCTTCTGATGCCAACTTCTGGACCCAAATCTGTAAAAACATTTATCTCATGTCCAAAAATGCCAATCTCCAATTAATACAATACAAAACAATTTTGGGATCAACCAAATCCCGCTATCACCCTCTCTTTGCTTGCTGGGAGACCTCACAATAATTACCAATAAAAAAATTAACTCTAAAATGCTCCACATAGCTCTAACCATCGCCAAGAAATATATCCTCATGAATTGGAAAACTCGTAACAACATGGACAATAACCACTGGAAAAATCTCATCATAGACTTCATTTCAATGGAATATATATCTCCCCCTTATAATTACGAATCGGAAACCGACCTCTACAGTCCAACATTTTCTGACTTTTTATATTTATGAATTCTTTCTCTTCTCTTAACTCCGATTCTTTTTTCTTTTTAATCAATTCATTGATGTTTTTGAATGTTATTTTTTGCCACCAATGATTGATATTATTATTATTATTAGTATGGCTGTTGTTGGTGTCATTTGTTGTTGTTAGTGTTATTGTTGTTGTTGTTGTTTTCAACTTGTTAATAATGCTGTTAATAAAATAAAAAAAAAAGAGGAGCATTGAAGATCTGGAGGAAAAACGGGGAAAAATGATGCTTCTATGCTTGGATGGAGAAGGTCAAAGTAAAGGCCGATTTATACATCTGCGTCGGGTGCGCGTAGTAGGTACGGCGTAGCACACGCATTGACGTGTACCATACGCGCACCTCCTCAAAAATGTAACTACGCGTCGCGACGACGCAAGATCTGTGATTGGTCGGTTTGGTAGTATCACGTTTCCTCCGACGCATTTCCTAAATGATCTTCTGCACTCTGGACCGCCCGCCATTTTTAAATTCCGAAATTCAGTGAAGAGCCAACATGGAAATGGACCAAGTGACCGAGTGATTAATTGAAGAAGTGAGGAAATACAGCCATCTCCAACGTGGGTTTAGATGTAGCGGAGTGCATGAAGAGATGGAAGAACTCTCGAGACAAGTACGTTCGTCTACGTAAAAAAACTCACCACAAGGAGCAAGTAAATGTAGATCATTGCACATTAATACATTGCACAAATGTTGCAGCAAAAAATACTGCTGTTTCAAAAAATGTGTAAAGGTTATTGCAAATAAACATTAACATATAGTTGCTCATTTGCATCTATTTTTAAAATACAATTCAAGACCATTGCACCAGTTTTTTACTATTTTTTTATATAGTTTGAACCAATTATGTTGGTTCCTGCTGTATGCATATTTTATGGTTCTATCTTACAGTTAATTTATTTGTATAGTTTGCGCTTTTGCATCTATTTAATGTAAACAATTATAGACCATTGCACCTTTACATGGTGCATTATCTTATACATAGTTCGACCATTTGTATGTATAGTACAAACTTAAAAAAAAAAAAAAAAAACTATCCCTCATGTCATTTATTGGTGCATTATATTTTACACCAATACAAGTTACACACCAGGTTGACCACGACACACGATGTTGTTTTGCCATGGCACAATTCTGAAAGGTCTTTTCAAACACAGTGGAACCCGCTCGCGCCCACTAGTGTTTCGGAGGAGTACTGCAGAGCAAAACAGACATACGCGGAAGTAAAATGCTGACGACGGTGACAACGTAAACAACCTTAAAAGTGCCTCAGCAATGTGCATACTTCAAATGCAAACAATGAACATCTCCAACAAAGACAACCAAGAATAGAGCAATAACTAAACTAACTCTTTAAGCTTCTTCTTGTAAGAACGTTTTACGATTAGTCAAGCACTGGAAAGAACTGAATAAACAAAAACTAAACTAATAAAATGTTTTAAAATTATGTGATAATATAAAATAGTGTAGGGTGTATCTTATCTCTTTAGGTCAGGCTGTAGAAACACAAGATATGAGAATGGTTTTCAGTCAGATGTTTCTTCCAAAAACAGAGTACAATTACTTGATAAATACAGCATTGCGAACGAGAATGAAC
This sequence comes from Neodontobutis hainanensis, assembly GCA_024349245.1. NCBI lineage: Eukaryota > Metazoa > Chordata > Actinopteri > Gobiiformes > Odontobutidae > Neodontobutis > Neodontobutis hainanensis. The sequence continues at coordinate 17,464 of JALDNG010000677.1, forward strand.
TGAGACCTTAGCAATACTTAAAAAATACATTTTAATTTACATTTGAACTAAAATAAATCATCCATTTCTGATGTATAATTACTAAACTTCTCCCTCTTCTTTAAAGGACACCATGTCTGTCTCCAGGTTTGTCAGGCCAACACCATCCAGGTTACTGCTCAGCCGTATCACAAAAATACAGTCCCTTGGATCAGAGGGGGTTCTCTGTTTATGTAAGTAATGTTATTCTACTGTGGCACAGTTTCCACATGTATGAACTAAAACTAAAAAAAAAACTAACTGCTCTCTGATCCTTTGAGGCTTTGAAACCATGGACAGTGAGGCAACACTTTTGGGGTCATTTGAGTATAACCAGGAATGCCCTTCATTTCAGACATTCACTGTCACCTTTCTCTAAACTATTAAAGTTTAAAGAAACATGCAGCTGAGATTATATACAATTTTGTGTTTTCCTCATTGTATGAGAAAATAACAGAAGCACCTTCCGTTGAAGAACATGGATATTTTTTCTGTTTACTCTGACCTGTTTCTGCAGGTGTGAGGCACAAAGCTGGATCCTCACAAGCCTCGTTGACTCGTCTCTGTCCTGTCCCTTTGTCTCTCCCCGCTCACTAACCGCAATCGATCCAGACAGACGGTCATTCCTCTTGTCAGAGGTTTTTGACCTCGTTAAAGCGATTGTTTTGCCTCTTCACTGCCAACAAGGACTTGATTGAGGAGGACATTGTTGGGTTTTTACAGTACTTGAAAAGGTTTACTCCCTGTTTGTCTTAGAGGACAAGAAATAAGGACCTGAGGCATAATTTGATCAGCGGAGAAGCAAATGTAGTACCAGCGAACCTAGGGAAGGACCCTTTCACAGGGTATCTGCAGGTTTCTGGGATTTAGATTTAAGACTTTCTAAGACCTTTTTAATACCATCTAAAATTAAATTTAAGACCAATTTCCTAGCAACAAAATCTGCAAACAGCAAATAAAACCAGTCAAACTTTTCTCCATCTGGTAATGTCCAGTCCGCGCACTAACAAATCCGCTGTGAATGTGTAATTTAGAGCTCCAACTAACGATTATTAAATTTTTATTCTTTTTATTAATCTAGTGTTTTTTATTTTTATAAATTGTATTAAAAAGAACAATAGATAAATAAGCTGTAATGTATCTAAAAGAAGGTATTAAATATGCATATTTTTTAAATTAACTGAATGTGATCATTACAGTGTGATTACTTTGATTACAATCTTAATTGTTTTTCAGAGAATGTAATGAATTTGTCATTTTATTATAAAATTAAAAAAAAATCATTTAAAACTCTTTTTAACTAAGGAGATGATTTGTTATTAATCACGTACGTATGATTATGTTTTATTTAATTGGTTTGTCACAAAAGTAAACAAAAATACATCTAATTTGCAAACAATGGCATTATATATTGGCGGTTTTGTTATTTAAAGTACATATAGACTAACGAATAATTTTTTTTCTTTTATTGTATTTTTTTCTTAAATGAATTGATTAATAACAGTAACTTGTTAAGCTAAATTAGTAAACTTCAACTTTTAATATATACCATAACTAGTAAAACGTATAAAAATAGATATACAAATATAAAAATGTACTGTAGCTGTTTGGTTGCTGCTATAAGAAAAATGTTATTTTAATCATATTTTGAAATGATAATATTTTAGATTAGTTTAAAAGTTTAAATCTTAAATCAGGTCTTCTGAAGTAGAAATGTAGATCCAGTTACAGGGGTTGTATTTAGCTGTTCCCATTTAGAACACTGTGCATTGGTATGTTCCATAGAAGGACACACTGCTCTGTCACAAAAGAAACACATGTGCCTTTCTCCTTATGGTATCGCATTCAACTGTTAAAAATAACAATCTGAAGGTATTCAGTGATTGGTAGCTGCACCATTAACTGGAGAACTTCCTGACGTATAGCTAACATGACCCATGTTTGTCACACTGCCACTGTATATATACTGTGTTATTCTAAAAATAAAGCTTTTAAGAAAGAGTGCGAACTGCACGAAGCCCATGTTGCCTCTTTTCTTCCTCTGATCAGAGTACGCATGCTGTGGCTGTCAGATTAGAACTGGCGTAACAAAATTGGTTACAGACGTTTTTCTTTAATATATCGCGGGCAACAGTCAGACTCTGAGACTGATATAACGAAAAGGGTTGCGGACGATATTCTGAGTATGATAATATTAGTCAGCGGGAGCTGACTAATATTATCAAACAAAACCAGATAAACATCTATTGACTAGCCAGAGGAAAAAACTTTATTACAGTTGCATTAGCTTTATCTGTTCGTATCTTAATGGCATAGTTAGTAGTTCGTTAGAGTGTGGGACCTCTCATTAGACACAGCACACAGTCATCACTTTTATTACTCACGCTGCTCTGATTAGCAGCGTGAGGTAAAGAGTCAGGATGTATTTGTCCCAAACGACTGTCACTAGAAGCTGCATTATTCCAGACCTCTCAGTCACTACCTCGGCAACGGCGAGTAACCCTGCCCCAGCTTCTATCACCTGTGTTAAAGGTAAAGCAGCAGCTCCCTTACCAACCTCCCCGTCACTACCGCGGCCAGAGCGACTAGTTTCCTCCCGTTTCTTTCACTGATTAAGTGTGGAAACAATGGAGTGTGCTTTATGTAGCTACAGAGAGAGGCACGAGCAGCGCCGCCACTGTCCAAGTCACACTCGCACTCTAGCTCATTCCCACTTTCACTCGGCTGAAAAGACTCTAAGGTAGATGTTCTCCCTTAGAATCAGAGTCAGCCATTTCTATAATCATTTTCGCGTTTACCAGCTCGCATGTAGAGAATGAGGCTTTTATTGAGCCGGTCCTGACACTCCCACTGAGATGCGAGTTTGAAGTCTTCCTCTATAAAATATTTTAATGCCAACACATGGTAATAGTGGACTGGACCAGACTACATCTGGTGGAAGGGAGTGGAAACATATTTTAATTAGTTTTTTCCAGTTAAGTTGCTTGTCGCAATTATGCGACTTTGGCGTTTAGAAGGTTAAGGACCATTTTATTTAGCCTCTGTTTAAAGTATTCCCATACTTTTAATAATTGTGGTCTGGGTTTTTGTGATAGAATGGAATTTTCTCCATTACCGAGAGCACAAACAACCATTACGTGAGATGAATTTAAAGAATATGACGTGTTGACACATTTTATGCACGTTGTTGCAGCACTAGTGTAATTTGTTCTTTACATTGTCAATTCATTTTTAAGACCTTTGAAACACGGATTTAAGACATTTCAATGCTAATTATGGCCTTATTTTTACATTATGGAATTTAATACTTTTTAAGGATCCTCGGATACCCTGCTTTCAACTGTACAATTCTTGACCTGTAATGACCTTAAGTAATACTTTATTAAGATAATTTACTTTATTGAATCTAGTGTCAATGAGTTGTTGCTCAGTTATGCAGTTATCCCTAGATTGTTTGCGTTACTTGACTTTAATGTCAATGGCTTACAACTGTAAACAATATATCTATATATACAGAATGACCACCAAGTACTTCAATACAATGCTTTTAATCAATATTTTATTGCAAAATAACAAACAGCAAAACAGCCAATATCAGAATTAAAAGAGCGGATACGCCCACTTGCCAATTTTAGCAGAATTTTGGCAAACTTGTTAACTCTAGCAAAGAACAGCTTTGGTATGCTTGCTTAAGAGTCAGTTAAATATGTACAATTTATAATTTGAGACTTTATATGCTTGTTAGGGTGAGACCCGGTTAGCGGCTGGATGTCAGTGAGGTACGACGAGCAATGAGACACTGGAAGCACGGAGTTGGCGTAGACCTCTGCTTTTCTTTTTATTTTCCTTTTTTTTTTCAATAAATATTTCAAAAAGTGCTATGTGCAAAGTGCAAAAGTGCAGTGGAGGAAGGATGAGCTCCGTTCTCTCTAGCAGTCGACTTTCAGTCCTGGAGGAAGTAGCACAACTCAACAACATTTGGTGGATTGATTTGATGCAGCTTAAATACTACCCACTAATTGGATCAAACCAAACCCTACCCCACAGGTAAGTTCATTAACATTAGCTTTCCTTAAACTAAATGTTAATAAACGCCAAAGTCCTAAACCAAACAATAAACCATATTTAAAACCTTTTACAAACCCTAAAACCAAATACTTAGACTTCTTTAAAATCCCTTAATCATAAAACATTGTTAAGTCTCCCCTCTATATTCCCCTGCCTTGGTCTGGCCCGGAACCTTAATGGTGGTTGTTCCCTGGGGACTTTTTTAGCCGGACACATGGGACAAAAGAGGTGAGTAAAACCAACAAACGGCAACGCACACTTTACTCCAAGCACACCTATTGCACATTTCTCAATTAGTTCTAATTGTTTGTTCTTATTCCAGACCGGCAGCCATCATCCCAAGTGCAGATCCACAGGTGGAACTATAAAACAATCAATAAATTATTTCTTAAAAACCAACTGTGTGCATTGTCCTTCTTTATGTGCAAATTTGCATTTGTTTAAAGTGCTGCGTGCTTCAGTACAGTCTCGTTACAATGCTAGAATAAGTCTTGTCATTTAAATAATTACAAACACAACATACTGCACATTTTCAAAACCTTGCTCTAAATACAACTTAAAGTTTAAAATATTATTGACTTTAGGCCAACTGTTTTTGTCATTTGTGTTATAATGTTATTTAATGTACATGTGGGCAGCATGGTCTGATCATTTGTAAAAAAATAATGGATATATTCTGCCCATTGCTTCCCTATTTCCAATATTGGCCTATAACAGGGGCAATAAAATGGCAATTATATCTGATTTTTTTGACTCGTGCATCAGAGGATATTTAAATTAATAAAATGGTAGAGTAGTATCTGAACTGCTCCAGGGCGGGCTTTTCATTTCATCTCAGCTGAACAAGCTAACGCTAACTTCGAACGTCATGCTAACGGCTGCAGAGGCCTCAACACTTTTGTCTCCTTTTGTGTCTCATAAGTTTGCAAATCTTTACAGCAAACTTTATGTCAGCTCCTGCTGTTAATGTCAGATCAATACTATCACTATACACTTTTTTTTAATAATTATCAAAACTATAAGCACATTTATCTTGGTCTAATAATCCTTTCCAATTCTGTTAAAACTGCTTTCTCAAATATATAAGCTTTATATTTGTTTTAAATATTTATTAATTCATTTTCCACCGCTTTGGCATTCCTGTCACATTATCCACATGCACATTAAATTCACCTGATATGACTATTTGTTCATATTCTGTGCAGATAATGGATAGCATTTCAGTAACTCATGAATAAAATCATGACATTGTTGGTGGTTTGTAGAGAACATAAAATAGATGGAGAAACTCAACTCCATTTTGAATGACACATACTCTGATGAAAACTCCAAGTGATAGTTTCTGGATAAGAATATTATCCCCAAAAATGGCACATACACCATTTTAGGTACAATGTAAAATTCGATGGGGTGGATTCAATAAGAACCGCATTTTTAATCTTGTTGTCTAACCATGTTTCTGCTAAAAACAAAATCAAGTTTATTTAAAATGATAAAATCATTAATTAAAAAAGATTTGTTTCGCAAAGACCTAACATTGAACAGTGCAAGTTTCAAGTCTGTTTGAGCAGGACCAGACTTTAACTGTTTGCAGGGGATTTGAATCAGGTTTGTCTGAATAAACTAACTGTTATTCTGTTATTGTCACGGCCGATGGCCCAAGAACAGGAAAGCTCCAATGCAAAAAACCCAAAACTCCAATAAAACGTTAAACAAAATGTATTTAAGGCAAACAGATAGGCATACAAAAAAAAAAAAAAAAAAAAAAAAAAAAAAAACTCTCCCAGAACAGAACACACAGGCAAAAATCCAGAGATAACAAAAAATACAAAAACAACAGACTGGGAATCTTCACAAGAGCCAATCTGAACAGCGACAAGACTTACGGGTGACAAGGACAATGACCTGGCACTGAGGGGAAGGACAAACAGGTATAAATAGAGACAGACAACAAGGGACAGGTGAAACACATTAGGGCGGAGCAGGTAATCACACAGGAGGGAACGACACCAGGCAGGAAGTCAAGCAGAGACACAGACAAGGGCAAGACATATCAAAATAAAGTCCATGAAATACAATACAAACTGGAAACAATATAAAACAGACATAAAACCCTTAAGATTACCCTTAGGTTTCCCTTAAACTTAAGGGTGTTGCAGAAAATAACCCTTAAGTGTCACTTAAGGGCGCGAATTGCGCAAATAAATTGCGCTATTTGCGCGTAAGTGGACGCTTGAACATTTCGCTTCATTCGCATGTGAAATTCACTCAACAACAGATGTGAATTTGCGTCATGGGAGGGGCTTTTGCTAGGTGGGTTGTCTCATTGCAACATGGCTGACATGGATTTTGTTTGAAAGAATAGCAGCGCTATATCTGCTGTGGAAGGTTGAAAAATGGCGTAGAGCCGTTTGGCGCCGTGTTTGGGTCCATCAGATCCTTCAGAGGCGAAGCGAGCTCGGTGAGTTTCACCAACCCCTTCCAGGAGCTGGACCTGGATGACGTCGCTTTCAACGATACTTCCGTCTGACCCGGTCCCAGTTTGATGACCTGTTGTCCCGTGTCGGGGCGTGGATTTCCCTCCAGGACACCAACTACAGGCGCATAATTCCCCCTGCAGAGCGCCTGTCCATCTGTCTCCGGTCAGTAAATCATTAAATATTTGATTAGTCTGATTAGTCTATAAATAATTTATGATTGAGAACCTCCACAGACACTGTCTTCTGAACACAGTTATCAACTTCAATAAAATGTCAATTAAGTTTAGTCAACAACAATCAAAATGGGGCTGGAATTGTGCAGGTAACTGCTATATTATGATATTGAATATTTCAAATATCTATTAATAATAAAAGTCACACACCAATCAATCACTTGATAAAGAATGAAATAAAGAAGTCACAAACACCAGTACAATAATGTGCAAATATAGAATTGCAATCTGCATTTATAATATTTTTTTTTTCTCTTTTTCAGATATCTTGCCACTAGAGATTCTTTCCAAACCATCGCCAGCAGCTTTTGTGTTGGTGTCGCCACGGTTTGCAGGATTGTCCCAGATGACCTGGGTCCAGCAGCAGATGTTGAAGGGCCAGCTGTGGCAGGGGAAGCAGCAGCAGGTTCTTGCGAGGGGACCCAGGGTCACTGCCATCCAAAGAACCAGTCAGCTCTGTCAAGATAATATTAATGATTAATACAACATATTTATAGATTACAGCAGTCAGAGAGATTTTTTTTTTACTTTTCAGCATTAAAAAAAAAACCCATCAAATGTCCTGTTGTGTGGCTTCACTTCTTAACACACCTCCTGTCTCCGAGTGCCCTGCTGCTGCTGCTTCTGTTGTCTCGCTCTCGGGGTGGTCGTACACTGTGGTCCAATTATCCTCATCCCCCTCTCTATATTCCCGCTTGTCTCTCGTGGGGAGACGAAGGGGTCGAGGAAAGACAGGAATGCAGAGTACTTCCACTTTTTCCCTGACCCTGCTGCTGACCCACTCCTTTTCTCCATCTCCTTTCTTTTCTCTTTAAATAGGTGTCCCTCAGACTCTTCCACTTTTTTCTGCACATTTCCTCTGATTAAAACACATCAACTCATCAGTGGGAGACTTGTAGTAAAATACCGCAAATTAGCTAGCTCAATTTGCTGGCTTTCACTAGCGCAATATATATAGTTCAAATTGAGTGACCGTTTTTACACATTACCAGATTGTCCAACCTCCTCACTCACTTTCTTCCAAGCAAGATCCTTTTTATTCCTGTCTCGATAATAGTATGACGCTGTGTCATAAAGCACCGATTGTCCGCAGACAGCAACAATTCATTTATCCTCCATTGTGGGATTTCTCTGTCTCTAATTTTTATTTACAATCTATAGTCTCTACCATAGATTTGTCTCTACGGTTTGCCTCCGCTTGTAAACGCGTCACTTCTAGAGCAAGCTGTCATGTCCTAGTGTTATGTGTTAGTCTGCTGTAGTAATGTATTTAAGTTCCTGTGTCTTAATGTGAAGTGTCTTACCTCTGTTTGTATGTGAGAGTGACTTCCTGCCCTTGTGTCTTCCCCTCCTTTGTGATTGCCTGCTCTGCCCTTAATGTGCTCCACCTGTGTCTCATTGTGTTCCCTTTATAATCCGTGTGTTTCCAATGTTCAGTGTCAGATTGTCTTCCTTCTGTCAGTCACCCCTGGTAGTAGTGGACCCTTTCTTGTCAACTTCAGGTTGTGAATATGGACCTTGCACTTGTAAACCTAAATAAATCCTTCTGAGACCATATGCCTTCGTGGGGTTCTGCCTTGAGAGTCCTTTTACCTGTTCCAGACACCAGGGCTGTGACACAAGCTCCTGATTGGTTAACACACCGCAAATATTCGCCAAAGTTACAATTTTTCAATTTGCACAAATGAAGCGGTGGACGCAATTCGCGCGTAAAATGCTCAATTGGCGCGAATCGCATCATTTGTGCTGCCTTATTTGCGTGAAACGCGCCGCAGGATTTCTACGTGTGTCTAATTGCGTCTTTGCATTGACTTAACATGTAAATCACTCGCACTTAACACTTAATTCGCATTTGGTGTAAACGCACCTTAAGAATTATCCTCAAGTGTCTCTTTTTCACTTAAGTAATCCCTTAAAAACCATTAAGTCTTGCATGCCATACCATTTGTGGTATTTTGTTAATATATTCATTATAATTTCAAAAATAAATACAAAACCTGTCAGATCTGTCATAAAAAAAATTTATTCGTCAACTGATGTGATTGCTATTTTTCCTTTACTTTGTAGCTGCATTAGTTTGTTATTAAGAATAAAGTTGTAAAGGTCTTTATTTTCCTTCTCCTTAATAAGTTTTTTGATCTCTAATTTCAGTTTTGTCTTTTGAAGCTGTAGGATGTCTTTCTGCAGTTCCAGTACTTCTTCTCTTGTAGCGGCTGGAGAGGATATTTGCGTCTTTCAGCAATTCACAAGTGTTTTTAAGGAATAATGAAAAAAATAAAACCTCACTTTGCTGCATGGTTTGGCGTGCTGCTGGTGCTCTGCCGGTTTTGAAGCTGATTTGATTGCTGAGAAGGTCTAACGTGTGAAACAAATACCAAGGATATTTTATTTTGTCTGTCGTGATCTTCAAATCGTTTATCCTCAGCAGTGATAAGTTTTCTTTGATTTAAGACAATAATGTTATCTCACTCCGTGTAATATTCCTCTTGTTGAATCTCAGCTTCACTCTCTAACCCACCAGGGATGCCAGCTAGGACAGGTGAGTCCGCCCCAATGATGTCTTGGACTAGTTTCGTTGAGTCTGACAAGTCAGAAGACGGCGGTCCTCCACCTGCAGTTTTGTTATTGTTAGCGCTCTGACTCTGTGATATGGTGTCAAAACGCACACGATGCGAAGAAAAAAAGAAAAAGAACTCTTTTTTTTTTTCTTACCCGTTTTGTTGGATTCCCTCCTATGGAGGCTTATTTCTTTTTTTGCCTCTTTACATCTAGATTACGTGCATTGATCTTCTCCGTTATTTCCTCCCACCCATTGCTCTTCTTTTCCCATATTCATCCAGAAGAATACATTTCTCCTCCTCCTCCAATTTGGCTTTCTTTTTTTGTTTTCCTTATCCATATCTATTGTAGGCCTATCCATTGTTTTACAGTTCCTAGGTTAATGTGTACAGTAGCGTGTCTATGGCAACAATAGAATTTTATAACAGTAAAACCTGGGTCGCAGTCGTGAAACACTTAACAGTTTCCCTTACCTAAGAGAACCGTTTAAGGGATTATATGCAACACCCTTAAATCATTCCCTTAGATAAGGGGAAATCACGCCTTAAGTATCATACTTAAGGGAAACACGTAAGGTGTTTTACGCAACCGGGCACAGGGCCTCAGGTTGATAAGTGTTTTATTAAGACAAAAAGTCCTGGAACAGCAGAGGCCCTCAGTGTCCTAATCACTGATAGTAGTCTTGATGCTAGTCAAGGCTTTTCTGGTCTGGGAGGGGGGTGGAGGGGTCTGACAGGGGAATATTGGACTCTAAATACTGGCCGAGGTGGAGAAGTGGTGCTCCTGGGTGGTTTTGGGGGTGGTGTTTTTATGGATGATGATGATAGTACCCGTGACCTGCCCAAGGTGTAAGGGGTATCATCTTAATTCCAGATTTCCAGGGGGGGTTGATGGTGTCATGGTCAGAGGAGGATCTTTGGTTGGTGAGGCAGTAGTATTTTTTTCATCCAGTGGCTGATGGTTTCTCAGAGGACCCTTTCTTTGTTTAAGAGGGCGACCAGAACCATTTGGGTGTCTCAGGCAGTGCAGGAGATTATCTGTTAGCCTCCTGACCCCTCCTCTGTTCAGGTGTGGGCCCTTTCCTTTAAACAGGTCTACACGTTGCCAAAACAAGTTGAAGTTATCAGTGAAGTGTACTCTTCTTGTCTCGCAGGCCTTGGACAGACATGTATTTAGTGCAAGCAGCCGACTGAATTTATTGATCCTTCTGTCAATGTTTGGGAGTGGTCCACTGATGAAGGATTGCATTTCCAGGTTTTCAAAGCCTGGAGAAATCCTTTTTTAAAACTTCTGATTCCCCCTTCCTGGTTTCAACTGCACCCACGTGTACCATCAGCTGTTTAATGCTTGTGTGTTTGGACAGGACTTGGGGGAGGACTGCTGTTATATCAGGGACCATAGCACTTAAATAGCTGTTTAAGTTTCTGATTGCACTGTCTCCCAGCAGAAGGATATCTTTGTTTCTTTAGGCATAGATTCTCTGTCTCTGTTTGCCTAGTGCTTTTCCACAGATTCATGTCTTCTGTTTTCCATAGAATAGGTTTTATCTAGCCCATGTTTTTCAGTTACAGCAGAGTTTTCCGGTTCATTAACCTTTAGATCAGTCAGTGTTACTCCATCTGGAATCTGTTTTTTAGCTGGATGTTTTTCTTGTGATGCCAGCATTCTTTTTTCTCATCCAGTGCTGATTTGGCTGGGCACCAAGTTTATGCAGGTGTCATCATTTTGTTTAAATTCCATTGCTTTGCTCAGTTTTGGGATGGGCACTGTATCATCCTAAACTCAGTCTTACCACATTGTGTGATCGGGATCGTCTCTCAAAGTCCTCTTTTAGATTCCAAAGCAAAAATCTTTGTTTGTAGCGCACTGATTTCCTGTTGATGTTTCCAACAATTTTGGCAGAAAGAGTTTGTAGTAGTTGTTTTTATCCCAGACATGTTGAAAAATAGATACCGAGGCTGCAGTTGCTCAGCAGGTCCAACGTGTTGTTTAAAAAGTAATAAATAATAACATTAAAGTCCAGTTAAAAGAAAGTAAAAAGAAAATTAATGTGGAGATAACTAAAAAAAAAGTAAAGCTTTCATGAGTAAGCAGCGTAAGCACCATAAGGAGCACTGCACTCTTCAGAAGAAGGAAGTATCAGCTATATGCACTTTAGGGGAAGATGACAGATTAAACCCCCAACCCCTTATCCTTGAGTCATTCTATCTCTCATCTGGCCACAAGTGATGAAAATATTAATCTAATCAAAAAATAGACACACAAACTCACTGCACATCTCACTTCACAGATTACTAGAGCAGAGTGGAGAAAGGATGGAAATACAGTGAGTCAGATTGGAACTGATCACTTGAAAGCTTTTTGAATGATGTGGGGGGTGGGGGTTCTTTCTCATTATTGCGTAAGAACCATCCAATTCTGGAGAGTGGTGCAGCTATACGCTTTTTACCTCCAGCGGTGGAAGTTGAAAACGGAGCCGGGAACATAATCCGATAAAATATAGTTTTAAACAAGACTGCATCAAATTTTTATATTTTATAGTGTAGCCTTTGTTTGTGAACAGCCGCCTTTAGCAGAAGGTGCGTCAGTAGGTCTTTTTCCCGGCTATAGGTCATTTACCAAAGGGTCAAATGTACTTAGGCTAGGTCAACTGCCGCCGGTTTTTCGCTCCTGACATAGTAAAATTCACATCAAGGTGGGTTATTTTGATTTATGCCATGTCTGGCATAAACAGGGAGGATATGTTATGGGAATTTTAGATTTTCTACATTTGAGTAGAAAAGGACTAGGGAGTGTATTCAGACACAGCCTCTGTCTTAGACAAAGCACCTCTTGTGGCCATGAGGGGAACTGCAGTGGGTGATGACGCACTATGTGTATTAACAATGTTGTGTTTGAGGTCTCACTAAGCTAAGCTTCATCTTGACTTTGTTTCCTAATGTGGGCTAATGGCCTTCTTAGTGGTATTTTTGTTAGTTTGTTAGTTGGATCCTAAATCGTAGTATAAGACACAATAAATCTGGAGCCTTTAGATTCAGGGGTATTTCTAAGTGGCTGTACCCATTTACCCAATAAACATGAGATCAGAACTGTTTGAGGATTTAGTGTTAGTCTTCAAGCTGTCTTTTTCCAGATACAGTTTATTTTTGTCAAAGTCACATGATTATCAGCTAAAAGATGGAGATGTCAACCTCAATATAACAGCATCACAAACCACTTTAATAAGCAGTGTTGTATGCTAATGTAGAAATCATACACATGAAAAATAATTTGCCAACGCAATGAACAGAAAAGTGTGGGCCAGTAGGAGGCCAGTTCATTACAGGGAGAGCTTCCTGTTGCTGCAATTTCAAAGACATGCGTACAGGGCCAGTGGGGATTCTCATATTGCTGCCATTTCTGTGTGCCAGGGCTTCCATCATCACACCAAAGACCTCCAAAGCTTTGAGAAGATGAAGAGGGATGTGAGAAAAAAATGTAAATAGCCTCAAATCTTTGAAAATTGAAATAGAAATGACACGGAGAGACTAAAAAGAGAGAAAAAAAGGCAAAGGAAACTGTGAAACAAAGCTTTCCAGTCGGCCATTATCCTTCGGGCTTTTTCTTTCATTTAGATCCAATGATCACATTCCAATCACGCCTGATCACTCCCCAGCCACAGTCACCTCTTCTGTCTCATGAGGCATCACGTCCTGTTCTTGACTTGAAGGAGCTGAAAGTGTCAAATGACCCGCCTCTTTCAAACATGCATTTGTCTTTTTGCACATTTACACCAGTAAACTTTTTAAAATTTATAAAAAGAAACTCACATTAACAGTTGAGATGAATAATTGAATGTCTTTGGCAGGAACAGGTAGAAGTTTGTTGTAAGTCTTTGACTGATGAACATTGCACATTTTTAATTTTCTGTCTCAACAGTAAAAGGCAATATGTGGGAATACAACCTGACAAAAGACTTCCAGGGCCTTGACTCTGGTCATTGGTGTAAACGATGCTTCATATGCCTGTGTCCCTAGGGGATTATACATACATGGGTAATAATTCAGGACAGAGTCCTATAAAATGCCTCTCTTAATAACTGATTGAAGCCCTGACTGAGTTGCATCCAGAATGGCAGCAATCTACACTCTGGTCAGTGTTAGCACTAATGAGCTCTCTTATCAGTAAACACAAAATGATGTTACCCCTGCTGAGTTCTGCGTGACAGTGTGATAATGATGCAGAGAAAATACAAAGTTTTCAGCTGATTCGTTTTGGAGTCTCTCTGTGCAATAAAATCATGGCTTTCCTGTTCCTCTACTCTTGCCAGGTTTTGATAACACATTCAATATAAAGCTGGCATCAAATGAATGGCTCCTGACATAATAAACACAGCTCGATACTGTTTACTTAGCCTGTGGGCGTGAAGGCATTTCATTTCATAAAAGGAGGCAGTATGTGGTCAATTAATTTATGGGCTGCCAGTAAGTGTAGTTAACACGTAACAACAGGAGACAGTTTGTTTCAGCAAATAAATATTTATACACATAAGAAAATCATTCTAATAAAAAGGTATAAAAATGTATACGTTTGTGTGATTAATAGGTTCTGCAAACTGCTGCATGAAAGAGCATTTGTATTCTTTTTGCATTTATGTCTCCTTTTTTTTTTTTTTTACAGACCATTTAAATTATTAAGTGGCAGCAACAATATATGCTGTCTCACACCTGGGACACTGTCCTATGGAAGTCGGACTACAGGGGCGTGGCAGGACGACAAAACCTGGATAACTCAGCTGTCTGTTTAGCAGTCGAAACATGTCGAAACATGTCAAAGTAAAAAACACTTAAAAACATGTTCTTACCCAATCAAATAAATTAATAATAATAATAATAATAATAATAATAATAATAATAATAATAATAATAATAATAATAATAATAATAATAATAATAATAATAATGATAACATTGGTCTGATCATAAGAAAACTAAAAGTTATCAACCTAGTGTCAAATCATACTTGATTGAGTGTTGTTTCTTACAGAGCTCAACCACACAAAAGTACGGAGCCCCTCTGGTCTCACTATGTCAAAAAAATATATATATGTAACTAAGTCGTGGCCACGAGATACGTAAATATGAATAAATATAAAAGGAGAATGCACAATGGAGCAGCTTTTCTCCCGAAAGCATGCACGCTAACTCTGCCACCCATAAGGCTCATACATACAGCCAGATGGAGGTACCGTGACCTAAGCCTAGAACGCCCTCTGCTGACGTTTTATCGTAGGCTACACAGACTTGCTTTTCCAAAATGTGAAACACTTCAATAATTAATAAACCAGTCTGCACACTACTATAGACTATCTTAAAATCATAATCAGAAATACTTTATTGATCTTTATTGATATCGATAACCTTTGTTATTTAAATGGACCCTGTACTGTAGTGCAATGTAATACTTCACATTCTGTGCAATATTATCTGTTTTAATATTCAGTGTAATATGTCTTGATGTGCACATCAACTGTGACACAACAATTGTCCCCTGGGTTATCGATATCAATAAAGATCAATAAAGTATTTCTGATTATGATTTTAAGATAGTCTACAGTAGTGTGCAGACTGGTTCATTAATTATTTATTGAAGTGTTTGAAATTTTGGAAAAGCATGTCTGTGTAGCCTACGATAAAACGTCAGCAGAGGGCGTTGTAGGCTTATGTCACGGTACCTCCATCTGGCTGTATGTATGAGCCTTATGGGCGGCAGAGTTAGCGTGCATGCTTTCAGGAGAAAAGCTGCTCCATTGTGCATTCTCCTTTTATATTCATTCATATTTACTTATCTTGACATAGTGAGACCAGAGGGGCTCCGTACAAAAGCCTTAAAATGTAACAGTTAGTTTTTGTGTTTAAAACTCCTTGTAATGACAGACCCACATGCCAATGCAAATAAAATATACATCATAAAAAGTGTCTTAGCAAAAGTTATTCAGTGGCACGTGACTCATGGCCTTCATAGAACAATCTGTGACATTTTCTGTCTGTCTTGAAATAGTCATAGATTGTCTATACTTTGTTTGTAGAGGTCATATCATTCAAAGAACTGATAACTCTTCGTCATGTTAGTTAACAATAAATCTCTTAACATTACCTAACATTCATAATACAACACC
Organism: Neodontobutis hainanensis; assembly: GCA_024349245.1. Classification (NCBI taxonomy): domain Eukaryota; kingdom Metazoa; phylum Chordata; class Actinopteri; order Gobiiformes; family Odontobutidae; genus Neodontobutis; species Neodontobutis hainanensis. The sequence continues at coordinate 32,979 of JALDNG010000677.1, forward strand.
ATAAAACCTGATACAATGATCATGTTATACAAAACAAAATACCAAGTTTACCCCCAGCCATTGAGGACATACAGTTAAAGTAAACCTAAAGAAAATGTCATTAGGTGAATAATAGTTAAACAACCAACCATAACCAAAAAGACTTTCATGCTCTCTACTTTATTCCTCTAAACAAATCAAAATTGTTGCTTTTCTGTGTGGACTTTGGGTAAAAGGAAACGCACCCTTTTGAGTTTCCATGGTAATAAATAATGGCTGCTATAGCATTGGACTTTAGAACAAATGACCAATTTACAACTTTTAAGCTGCATTTTTAATCACTCTTATCTGTGTAAGATAATGCTAACCATTTAACCTCTTTGTCCTTACAAATGAATATCTTGAATAAAACATAATGTTGTTAATGGTGATGAAGTGTGGGTGGAGTGTCTTGTGTGGATAATGATGTTTAGTAAAAGGCTCTGGGAAAAACAGACTTTTTTCTTCTTCTAAATCCCCATGCATGTGTAGATTTAATTCATAAGGTAGATCTGTTTACAAAGTCCCATCCATCTCCCCAACCCTTCCTGAGCTTATGACTCAAATGTTCAATTCATTTCTCCAAAGCATTTCTGCGAGGAAAGAAATTTTTCTTCCTAGTTCTGAAAAATGGCTTTTAGACCAAATACCCTGAAAAGCTGATTTTAACAGCCACAGTATCTCTCTCTATGGCCTTTCCCCCGAGCAGATCCTCCTAAGTGACAAAGACAAGAGAGAAAGCTAACATGTCATAAAGGGTTATTCACAAGTCAGATTTGTTTAAAATACAAAACAATAGAGCTATTCCTCACCTAGGACCTCCATATAAGACCCCCCCCACAGTGCATCCATAGAATATGTTTATGTAGTTCTTAAAGACACGTTAAGAGCGTACAATGAGAGAAATGTTTATATTAAAAAGGGGGGTAAGAGAGGTCAAATCTTACAATGCAATTACCTGCAGACTTCTGTAAAAATAGATAATGTAAATAGTATCTGTAATGCACTAGCTGTGACAAAAAACAATGTAGCATTGTCATTCAGAGACAGCATCTGGTTTTTCAAATTTGATAAAATGCATTAGTTATGATGTGAGATGTTAGAGGGACATGAAAAGTGCATTGTTTCTACATTCATCTTTTCCAAAACAGCATTTGTTGTTCTTTCAAAGTGATTTATGTGAGGCTAAATTTCCAGACACATTCACTTTTTCTTCTTCGTGTTTTATCAAAGTGTTACAAAGTGAACTGGGAGCAGCAGACCCCAAGGTTTTACTGTACCAACTTTGATTCACCTTTACAACATTTATTCCCTACAACTCTCACTACAGAGCAATTCCTACTTTCAATCATTTATCAAAGGTTTGAGGCAATTTGAATAAACAACTAAACCCACGTCTCTGGAGGGATTCCAGTTGTAAAAGCTCCTTTTCGGCACAAGCAAAGTGAAACAGAGTAAATTTTCCCAGACCTTTCTCCATGAAACCTTTGTAAAACATTTTGTTTGAGAAAGAGACAGAGACCTTTTCTGTTATGTGATCTTTGCACAACCTCTGAAAGTTAAGCCTCTACTTGTGTAAAGAAATATGGCTGAAGTGGGCAGCTTTGCACCTATTGATGCAGCCAGTGTGTGTCAGAGTCAGAAGTGAAGACTGACTCTCAGCACTTTGAAAAAATTTTGAAAATGTTATGCCTTCTTGCCTTTATTACACTATTTGAGCTTTAAACATTTGTTCAAACCAAGCTTCTTGTGTGAATTTGCGTAAAGTTCTTTGTAATGTTGACGTTGCAATTCATTATTAAACAGCACTAACAATGATTGTGTGACAGAATCCAAATGAGCATTGTAAGAAACCAAAAGTAACATTTAACCAAGTTTATTTATGCAGCCTATTCCGGAGACACTTCTGGTTGAGTGGCTCAGTCGCTCAACTGGAAAGTTGGTAGTTTGATTCCCGCTTTCCCCACAGTTCATACTGTCGTTGTGTCCTTGGGAAAGATACTTACATTTACATTTAGTTTTTTAGCAGACGCTTTTATCCAAAGCAACTTATACAAAGCTTCCATTCACCAGTGTTACAACTGGAGGCAAAGGGGGTTAAGAGTCTTGCCCAAGGACACAACGACAGAACTGTTGGGAGAGCGGGACTCGACAACCGCTCTACCACTGAACCACTGCGCCCCCAGTGGTGGACCTGCTCTAACACTGGTGAATTGAAGCTTAATGTAAGTTGTTTTGGATAAAAGCATCAGCTAAATGAATAAATGATAAATAATAATGTAATGTATAATGTAAATTATATATTTGCTCATTAAGACAATGGAGCTTTTCTCTGCACAAAAATATACCTTGTGTATTAATATTTACTGTCCTTTAATAAATGAGCTACAGTGTACTGGTTATTTGGTTATTGGTTATTAATGATGATTGCTTAATCCAGATTCTGTCACCTTTAGTTAATAACGCATGTGGACTATATCTATCAATTTAATTCTAGTTAAAGTTTTATAAGGAACTTAAAAAAAATTATTTGCTCCAGTTTTACTGAGTCATTTTACACTTCTTATTTCACAAAAACACAAACTTTTGAATCTGGCTTGTGAGCAAAAACTGGCCTGGCAGACATAGTACAGCATTTTTAAAATGAACCATATCCTCATCATTCCAGAACATTTTGAGAATGCTGCCGGCCAGTGTTTGGGTGCCCCTGTTATCTGCATTGAGCCAACATATATAGTCGTGATGAGTGAGTGAATGTGCAAAGGAGACGCTGAGGCTGCCACTCACCCTGCTGCTATTGTATTTTAAAAAGGCATGCTTTCTGAAAATGAAGGACAGCCTTGGAGCGGGCGGCCCACGCAGGCCTCACAGAAGCCCACCAGGGGCCTGACTTCAGCTGGCCTTTTCCCTCAAGGCTTCTCCTATAAACTGTGAAGGTGTCCCATTTGGCGAGTGCTACATTAGTTCGCTGCAGATGTGATCTCTGTCGTACACTGCAAACTAAAGGTGTCCTTGAGGTCTTTATGTCACATGTCGCCTAAATTTTCCCTCTTTTTAACTAAACACAGTCTAGATCTCACAATAATTCCTAGTGCAATTTAAATAACCAGTGTTGTCATATTTAACTTTCCTGTTTATGTATTGCAGAGGTCTTGATGGTCTTATAGGCCATTATGCACAACACTGAAAAATACTGTAAATGACATAACCAATAAACTACATGTGCACAAACATAACGCTTACACTTCAGTCATTTTAGTTTTATGGATAAATATGATTATTCAAATGATTAACAGTAATGATGTTGATTACTAAAGTATTTTTAATCTTCACCTTTAAAACTGCCATAAAAGATCATACTAGAATTCATCTTTTAATTTAAATGATTTGACTGGGACAGCGCATGTTAATGAACATACATGAGACACTGCCACATGAAATTAAACATGCCAGATTGTAGCCTCGGGCTAATTTCAATCCTTTGTCCCAACATTCTCACTGGAGTAAAGGGTAAGCATCTTGCCCAAAGTCACAACAACAGTATGAATTGAGTAGAGTGGGAATTGAACCACCAACCTTCCAAATACAGGACGACAGTTCTAACACCTGAAAAGACAGACTTGAATCTTGAGAAGCAGTCGTGTAATGTCAAGACCACTTCAGTCTTAAAATGTCCAGCAGTTTGCTGAATTCATAACTAATATGTTATGAGATATACAGTACACATACTATCCTCACACCTTACTCAAAGTAGGCCATTATACTACATTAAATCAAGCTCACAATACCTAGACTCTCTTTAAATGTCTTCTTTATAGTGGCTCTTTAAATTGTTTATCATCAATAATTGATACAGCTTAGAACACAATATAGGATTATTATTAGTATTTGTACAAGCCATGACATATTTTAAATATTCATACTGTAATAACTGTATTGATCTTGAAGATGTGATCACTTTAATTTTATGAAGAGCTTCAGGTCCTCATCAATATCAACAGGATTAATGAAAAGTTCTAAAAAATACCCTGCTTCTGTGATCTTTGGAAATGAGCAGCCCAGTTTGCTTTCCATCATAATGATAACTTTCTCCTGTGAAAATGGGATAAAAAAATCTCACATGTGAAGTGTTTGAAATCTGCAGGGAATTGAAGGCGGGCTCTGGTGAGTCAGAGAGAACAGGCTGAACCAAAAACAGACATCAATCCAACTCTTCCTGTGTTCTCTCAGGCTTCACGTCTCTTCCCGGCTCATCTTTATGTTCACAGCTATTTTTACAGCACAACACTTGCCGACAGCTTTCTCAAAGCAGAAGAAAACTTTTTAGAGTCAGTGTTTCAGTGTTTAATTATCCAAAAGAAGAAATCAAAATGCGTAATAATCAACTACTAACTATAATCAAACTACTAATCAAAATAAGTAGCCTATACACCGCTTGTAGGTTTTGTATAAAACTATGATCTGTGAGCCATTTAAATATAAAAGTCATATCAATAGAGTCATATTTATGGAGCGATATTAAGCTCATAATCTGCTCTCTCTGTCTGTGTGAAGTCTGTGTGAACGGGTGTGAATGGGGAGAATGGGGAGAATGAAAGCATCATGTAAAGTGCTTTGGGTGCACGAGAAGGATATGAAATGCGTTATATAAATGCACACCATTTCCATAATGTTTCAATGTTTGTAACTGAAAACTGAAAGTTCATGTTTATTGAATTTTTTAAAATACAGAACTGTATAGTTTAACATGAACATGAATGGTTTCTGACGTCTGGAAGTGTGCCATCTGTCAGTAGAACTGAGCTCAGTTATTGTTATAATCCCTATAGGCTATCTTAATATACACCGTGCGCACAATTATTTGGCAAGTTGTAATTTTGAGGATTATTTTTGTTATTGTACAACTAAAGTGCTCTTGGTCAATCCAAAATGTTAACAAACCCTCAAACCCGAACATGTAAGTGTAAATGTACACCATTATTATTAATTTATTAATGATTATTATATTAGTGTGCAGAATTATTATGGAACTAAATGAAAAACAAAGGTTCCCCCATCTCACTTGTTTATTTTCATCTGTTTAAGTGAGAATAATAAACAAACTCAAAACTTACAAATAAACATTTCTGAAATAAAAACAAAAAACAACAAAAAACTCAGTGACCAGAATAGCCACCCTTATTTTCGATAACAGTCACAAGCCTTCCATTCACGGAGTCAGTCAGTTTCTTGGTCTGGTCAGAATACACTTTTTGTGCAGCTGCAACCACAACCTCCCAGATACTGTTCAGAGGTGTACTCTTTACCTTCACTGTAAATGTCCTGCTTAAGAAGGGCCCAAAAGTTCTCAATAGGGTTTAAGTCAGGTGAAGAAGGGGACCATGTTGTGAGTTTTTCATCTTTAAGGCCTTTACTGGCCAGCCACGCAGTGGAGAACTTTGATGCATGTGTTGGAATGTTGTCTTGCATAAAAACCAAAGTCCTCTTGAAAGATGCAGATTTTTTCCTGAACCACACTAAAAATTGGCAGTAGGTCTGAGAGTTGATTTTGAGTCCATTTTCGTCCATTAGAAAATGAACTAATAAATGAAATAATGTCACACATTTGTAGATAATGTCTCTTATTTACCCTCGACAGTAGCTGTCACCACAGAGGTTTGTCTGTTGTCCGAGTCAGTCTGTGAAAGGGCTTGCTAGTGCATAAACATGTTGTTTTCTAAGCTCTAAACTGGATTATTTGTCTTTAAAAAGTTCCAAAAACACGCATCAGCGCACTGTTGGAGTTTTTTAGTTGATGCTTGTGTTTGTGCTTTCTTAATATTTTAGAGGATAAATGTTAAAAACACCATGTTTTTTAACAGAATTAGCATTGAAATTATCTATTGTTAAGTGTTATATGTGATGCGCAGTGAACTTTATTAAAAAGTTAACTGGAAAAAATAAACTTTTTGTGGCTCCGGTGGTAGAGCAGGATATAATGTATGCCTTTTACCATTCAAACTCCCATAGAACCCAAAAGAAGTTTCATTACTGTTCCTACAGCTGCCCAGAGAGGACAAACTGAGCCCTGCTGGTGGAGAAGCACATAATGTTTGTTTTTTTTGAACACCCATTATTACATAAAGTTTTAGGACATTAATAAACTAAATACTTTTTTTTTTTCAAACATATTTTTACTGTGCTTGTTATTAGAAAATAGCATGTCCCTGGGGGGCCACCATAGAAGACAATAAGGAGATGCTGCCAAAAACTACAGATTACAGTGTATGGCGTATAGACGAAAGTCATCTGTCAGCACACAAGGACAGGCTTCATCTACAGACAGAGAGGATGGACTTTCTATGAAGCAAGATTTGCATTTTTCAATATTTTTTTGGTGGAAAAAACAAATTAGACCTAGCTCATTGTTTCATTTTATAGCTTTTAACAGTCTCAAAAACACATTAATGAATGTGTTTTTGAGACTGCCGCCCACAGACAGCACACACCTTTCCTTTGCCAATGTGCGCACACAGATTAGTTCAAAATTCTGGTAATACATGAAGCTATCCTTACAACAACAAATAAAAAACTTGTTCATGAGAATAGAATGAAGTGGTAGGCTATTTCTTGTAAACATAATACAAGAAGATCAACCAAAATAAAGTCCCTGTAAAAATCTTGTTGAGTGGTGTTACCTTTGTTAGAACAAGCAAAAGTGAGAAGGTGAAAAACCTGAAAATAATCCCAGCAACCCTCTGCAAAAGGCTGTTCAAAGCTGTCTCTCATGCTGCATTTTCTTTTATCTTTCCCTGTTGACTAGAAAATGTGAGAGCTTCCAGAGACCTGGGTATCTCAGGAGAATGACACTAAGTCAACAGGACTTGTTTTCGCTTGTGTGAGAGGAACAAAGATAAGGGACGTTGTAAGAGGCGGTAGAGCTCATGTGTCGATGAGATTTCAAGCTAGCACTTTGCAGCGGCATGTAACACGCAGCCAGTTCTGCTTGGAGTTAAAAAGGGAGTAGTGTTATAAATGTTATAAACCTTTACATTTTTCAGGAAAGAAAACGTCACTGACTTAATGCACTTTCACCAAAGTATAATTTTTCTGCCCTGTTAATAGCCTTGGTTTTGTAAATACTAGAAAACTTACTTGATATGTTTTTTTAGTTTTTTTAGTGGGTGCAAGTGCCTAATGTGCACCACACAATATTTATTTTTATTTATTTATTTTACACAAAGACCTGCAGATTTAAAGGCTGTACATAGTATGTGAACAAAAGTGAAAGTTTATGAAAGGGTGGCTGTTGGCACATATATGTGTGTAATGTATGTATCAATGTTTGTCAAGTAAGAGCTGTTTTCTACTACTATTTAACTGTAGCTAATAACCAGTAGCTGTTATCAAAAAAAAACAACATTTTGCATATTTTCTTCTTAGAATATGAACACAAAAACAAGAAAAGCTTAATTTGAGAAAACACACAAAACATTTTGTGGTTTTCCATTTGCGTCCCATTTTCTCAAAAGCGGAGCACTTTGATGGAACCAAAAGCCAAAGGATACAGAGTGCTTTTTGGGGGGAAGGCTTTTACCCTTCAATAAAACATACTCCTAATTACCAGACCCCAACTGCTGAAGCACAAAACATCATCTGTTTTGTGTGGACAAGCTGCACTAGAGCTCAGAGTTGCTGTTCTTGTATCAACAACACTATCTTCTTGGATGAAAACAGCTCTGTAGGTCTGGTTAGAAATATCCATATATATATATATATATATATGGATATATAAGAGAATTTTTTAAACTCTTGACACTGTGAATAGTTGGTATGCGGCATATGCTACATATTATAACCAAGAGAAAGAGAGTATGGCTACAGGTTTTCATATCTCACATAAAATAACCAGACAACATATGAAAAATGATGTAGTCTGGATGATATTTTTATAAGAATAGCTGTTACAGGGCTCTTTTTATATTATAAAATGTAGAGGTGCATTATTCATAATAAATGCTGTTTCAAACTCTCGTCCCTCAACAGGATATTGTTCATAATGCTCAGATCCGTGGTAGATCATAGGGATCAGAGCATGACAAAAGGAAAAGTGTACCTGTGGTGGCTGCCAGGTAATGTGACATTTAAAGGAAAAGCCTGGCTCCTTGCCATTGTCAGAGGAGCAGAGATGTGAGAACTCATTAACAAAGGCTTGATCCGCTTGGGCTCCACCTCACACTAATGCCAATATCCATCCTTGGTTAATGTCTTTGCTAACACTGAAACAAGAAATCAGTGGCCCTACTGCGAAGACTACACAGCTCAAGTACACAATAATGATTTTCTTTACAGATGCACAAGAATGATAATTATTGTGCAAGTGGCAATACAGAGAGCACACTGCAGTCTATTAACTGGTGTATACATCTCAAGCATGACACATTAGATAGTCAGTATGTGTGGGTTTCAGTATATCCCTATAGTCCACAAAATGATAAGCTAAGATTTAGCTTCAAGCACATATACGCCATTTACATTTTTCTCCAAACACAGACCAAACAGCAAGCAAACAAAAACAGGTGGTACCAAAATAAAAAAATTAAGAAAATTTTTTAAATTTTTAGCAAATAAAGAAATGGTTAACGCAAAGACATCTGGAATGAGTATTCATGGTGAAGACGTTCTCATATCAGTTGAACTCAGAATTAAAATATTTTGTTGAACAAGAGATGAAACATCTTCACCTCCAAGTCCAGATGTCTTTGCTTCAACCTTTTCTTCAAGATGTCCTGGATGACTGAGAATCTTCACAGACAATTAGCAAATACAAATTTTCTATTACTATTCAGAGCAATTTTATTTACATATTTATTACAGGTAACACAACAACACCTTGAAGATGGGAACTAAACTACACTGCAAGAATTATGATTATAAAGTTTTATAAAATCTAACATTTCAGTAAATAAATCTCTTATTTTCTTTAAGTCATCCGACTAGGTTTTCAGGTCAAGTTAAGTTTTGGTTAAAAAAATACAAGTGACAAGTGGCGTTATCATGTCAAGCTTTCCGTGGTTGTACAATGGCTAAAACAACTCCTTGACGGCTTGAATGACAGCTGCTGCAGACTGCTTTTATAAACAACTCAGCACGGCAGCTTAAGTCAATACCCAATGACCAAGACACACTTAAAAATTTAAAAGATACTTAAAATGTAATTTATAGCTTTAATGTAATGCTAAAATACAATCCTAATTCCAAAAGAGTGCAATTATGAGGAGGTTTCAATTTTCAATATTTTATTCAGCATACAACACAGCTGACATATCAAATGTTTAAACTGAGAAAATTTTAAGGGGAAAAAAAAAGTAAATTTCAAATTTTATGGCAGGAGATATCTGCCTCGGAGGTCCATCAATATAGGGGAGATAGCTATGAACTCAATTGATTGTAAGGTGCTAGACGTCTTTAATCCCACCTTCAACCTGGAGTGTTGGCCAGAACACCACTTTAAGCCAGGATGGACCTGCACTAGGTGTAGAGGCTTTACTTTGAGTTGACCTTAACCATTATGTATATCTGCATGTTTGTGTGGGTATGGATGTGTGCGTGTGTGCTTTTGGACAGCCGCATTAAGTGTTTGCCCATATTTAGCTGTGAATTTAGCGCTAGATCTAGCTGTTTATTTACCAACTTATATTATTATTTATATTTCTTTAAATGTCTTGATGTGCACATCAACTGTGACACAACAATTGTCCCCTGGGTTATCGATATCAATAAAGATCAATAAAGTATTTCTGATTATGATTTTAAGATAGTCTATAGTAGTGTGCAGACTGGTTCATTAATTATTGAAGTGTTTGACATTTTGGAAAAGCATGTTTGTGTAGCCTATGATAAAACGTCAGCAGAGGGCGTTGTAGGCTTAGGTCACGGTACCTCCATCTGGCTGTATGTATTTATGTGTATTGCCCGGTATTTCCCAGTTGATGGCAAGGAGTTGCAGGAGGAGAATGTATTAGATGAACTTTTGAATAATTGTGACGGCTTTACAGAGGTAAAGCTGCTCCATTGTGCATTCTCCTTTTGTATTCACTTATCTTAAGGCCACGAGTTAGTTATATATATATATATATATATATATATATATATATATATATATATATATATATATATATATATTTTTTTTTTTTTGACATAGTGTGACCATAGTGGCTCCGTAGGTTTGCCATGGAATCATTAATAGATTTTGTTTAAACACTAGCTGTTGTTGTTAGCTGTGCTGTCAGATATACAGGCTAGTTACTATAATATTATTAGTATTATTACTAAATAATTACTTTATGGGCTTATCTTAAATCAGTCAGATACAAATTTAATTAGTTAGTTAAAAACATAGGTACAAGAGATTATGTAGTTTCAGTGCAAAATTTAAGTTACTATTTGACCACACTTTAAAGGAAATTATGTAGAGTCAATAGTCAATAGGGGTTAAAACATGCTCATACATTAAACAAGAAAGTTAGTGATTGAACAAGAGGAAGTTTACTTAATGAACAGAGATGATAGGGTTAATTCTGATGCAGAGGTATGTATTCTTGTTCACCAGAAACGAAGAGGGAAATAGTGACAGTGACTAAGACTAGACATGTTATTATTAAAAGTATAACACTGAGTAGAAAATATGGTAAACATCAAATTAAAAGGACTTCTTAAATTAAAATAAGACTGAAAATGGACATTTTACGGACTATCTTGGAGTATTAATAAGACGATAAGTAGTGTTAGGATTATGAAATAAGAAACACTTTTTATAACTGTTTTGTATGTTATTTGCCCTCTCTGCATGATACACTGCACCCTAGATTAGTACACTAAATACCTCATCTATTTAAACCAGTTAGAACCAGGGTATGTGAGCGGAGCGGCAAGAATTTGCGCTCCACGCTCAAAGTATTTCATAAATACTCCGCTCAAGCTCCGCTCCGGGTGTGCAGTTTTCCGCTCCTCACTCTCTCCCCCGCTTTGTCCTTATACGTCTCGCTCCGTTTTCACTCCAGGGTATTTTTTTTTTTTTTTTTTTTTAATAACACCAGTGTCTGATCAGAAGATGCATGTAGTGTAAAACGAATACGCAGTACTAAGAGAAAAACATGCATACTTTTTTGTAATTTTGAACACTGAACAGCCCCAAACCCCTCCGTCTCCTGACAGTGGTTTGGTCCTGGGACTCCTGGCTTGTGATTGGTAATTGAGCGATAGTGGAGCGTTTCGGAGCGGGAGAAAATCACAACGCTCCAACATTTAAAAAATCCGCTCCTCGCACCAGGCAAAATCACACACCTCCGCTCCCACTCCGCACCGCTCACATACTCTGGTTAGAACCAGTTGGTCACCCCTGGCTAAACACATAATGGAAAACTACTGATTCAAAGCAGGAAGTGCCCCCTCCTGTGAGAGGGGTGGCCAAAGGTTAGTACCCCGAAAGCATCTGGGGGCGGCAGTGGCTCAGTGGTAGAGCGGCCGTCCTTCAACCGGAAGGTAGTAGGTTCGATTCCCGCTCGCCCCACAGTTCATACTGTCGTTGTGTCCTTGGGCAAGACACTTAACCCACCTTGCCTCCAGTGTCCATAGCACTGGTGTATGAATGTGTGTGACTGTAGAGGTGTGTTTGGTGGTGGTAGGAGAAGGTTGTGAGTGCCGGTTGTGTGGCTGCCCCCCTCTCTGTCTGCCCCAGGAGTGAATGGGGTGAGTGGAAACTTCATGTAAAAGCACTTTGTGATAATTATCTGAGAAAGGTGCTATATAAATAAATTACTTACTTACTTACATTGTGTAGACCAGCAGCACAACACGTGGGCTGACCTCTTGTTAACTACGTGTTGTGACCCAGCGCTGGCTTGTACATTTTTCTGAGTGGAACTAAATGGAAAAACTACATTGGTTTTATAGTTTTATTGAAGAAATATTAGTTCCAACAGTCGTACCAAAAGAGCCGGGAGAAACTGGTCCTCGGAGTAACATCCTGCATAGCTTAATAATCAGCAGGAGGCACATTTCCTTCAATCATAGTTATTAGGGTCCTATTTAACATGCTTCTACACACAAAATATGAAAATCATAATCATCACAAAGAAGGAAATTAAGGTGCTGTCCATTAACTGGCTCCATCTCCCAAACATTTTAGTAAACAAATCAGAAATTGGATTGTTAATACCAGATGGTACCTTCATTTTGATCGCAAGAATCCGTAAATTATGTAAACTTTTAGATAATGAGCCATCAGGGTCAGTATTATTTGCTCCACTGACCTCAGATTTACAATCACCCATCACAACAAACTGCCTGCGTTCAGAGAGGTAAGATTTAAACCACTTTAATGCAGAATCAGAAACTCCAAAAACAGTCTCTAAACGGGTAGAATGGAGTGATCTATAGTGTCAAAGGCGGCACTAAGATCAAGAAGGATCAGTATAGATAGACTGCCAGAGTCAGAAGCCATTAACAAGTCATTAGTGACCTTAACTAACGCTGTTTCAGTGCTGTGAAACTTACGGAAACCAGACTGAAGTGGCTCAAAAAGATCGTTAGAGTGAAGATGAGAAAGAAGTTGAGAAGCCACTGTTTGTTCTAAAATTTTGGCGAGGAATGGAAGATTCGAGATGGGACGTAAATCATTAAGATCAAAGTCCACATTTTTCTTCTTTGGTACAGGGATGATAGCAGCAGTTTTAAGTGTATTGGCACAACACCAGTGCACAATGAGTTATTAATAATTCTCAAAACAACAGGTGAGGGAATCAAAACAGGATTTAAAAAGACACAATGGTATTGGATTGTAACGAACAGACAGTCTGTTACAGAACTGTACTGAAGCACGCAGCACTTTAAACACAAATTTGCACATGAAGAAGGACATTGCACACAGTTGGTTTTAAGAAATGATTTATTAATTGTTTATAGTTCCACCTGTGGATCTGCACTTGGGAGGATGGCTGCCAGTCTGGAATAAGAACAAACAATTAGAACTAATTGAGAAATGTGCAATAGGTGTGCTTGGTGTAAAGTGTGTTGCCGTGTGTTGGTTTAACTTACCTCTTTTATTCCATGTCTCCAGGTGTCTGGCCAAAAGAGTCCCCAGGCTAACAACCACCATTAAAAAGGTTCCGGGCCAGACCAGGGCAGGAGAATGGAGAGGGGAGGAAACTTAACAGTGATTATGATTAAGGGATTTTAAATAAGTCTTAAGTATTTGGTTTTAGATTTTGTAAATGGTGTTAGGTTTTAAATATGGTTTATTGTTTGGTCTATTTGTTTGGGAGTTATTAACATGGTTTTAAGGAAAGCTAATGTTAAGGAACTTACCTGTGGGGAAGGGTTTGGTTTTACCCAATTAGCAGGAACATATTTAAGCTGCCTCAAATCAGTTCAAAGGCTGGGGTGTTATGTCCTCTTGGTCTGAGAGGCGGCCGCTGCAGAGGCCCGAGCTCGTGGCCGCTGGGTAACTGTGTACCTGAGAGCCATTCGGGGAAGAGTCCACACCAACAGCAGCCTCACAGCGGTGTAAACAGTGTGCGTCCTGGGCCAGGCAACAGTGGAGTATATTCCAATAATCAGTGCTCAAAGATAAGAGCAGTAATCCAAAATGCAAAGCATAAATCCACATCACAGATGAGTAAGAAGACACTAGCTCATAAATTAAACCCCTAAAAATTTAAATAGCCGGAGAGTGGAGCGGCAGCCAAACGTGCCAGCATACCCTTTCAACCGGACAAATGACTAGAAGCTGGAAAACATGACTTTTGCAATAAGTTTGGTTTACCATGTAATCATTAATAGATTTTGTTTAAACATTAGCTGTTGATGTTAGCTGTGCTGTCAGATATACAGTCTATAGTTACTAGGGATGAGCGAGTACAGCATTATCTGTATCTGTACTTGGATTGGGTGTGACCTAACCCGGACGTGGGCGGGGTTTATACCGGAAGGGGTCGGCAGGCAACTGGTATGTTATTTTTAATCATGCAATTAATATGAGTTCAAAATTGTGATCAAAAATTGTTATTTATATTGTATATTTATATTATAAAAATTGTTATAGTGTATATTACACTCATAATGTGGGGACCAAAATCCTGGTCCCCACCAGGAAGACCACTCTTTTCATTGAAAAGAAGGTCAGGGGAGTGGCCTTTTAAATTTTCAGGGGTTACCCCACCATCCACAAGAACCGGAAAAGTGCGCTTAAGTGTGCTAAAGCGATATTAACTCAGTACCACCACCTACTGGTTGGACCTGGCGTGGCAGATATACACACTCGACACACACTTGGTCATCTGCGCATGTGCAAGCTAATGTGGTCAAGATCAAGACTCATCTGCGCAAGTAAGTGGCCAATATAAATACAGACTATACTGATTAAGTGAGTATTATTAAATGTTTTTAGATAATTAGTATATATTCTATTATTAAAATAGTTTTTCTGTATGTAATAACTAGCATTTAGCCTTTTAATGTGAGCAAAAGTTTACCCTAAACTAGCCTAAGCTGAGCTAGTTTTGTTTTAGCCTAAGCATTAAATAACGTCTTAACAAAGAAAGGGGTTTAATTTTTATTAAGTACATATAAAATCGTTAAACGTTGACTTTAATTATTCATACATTAATAAATAGTAATAATTTGTAAACCGATTGATTGGATGGGTTAGATATATGTGTGCATTGAAATGACTACCAGCGGAGTCATTTGTAAGGCAGCTTTACCACATTTCCTGGGCGTACCCACTTTTAATAGCTCCTGACCAGATAACTTAAATTAGCATAAATAATCTGACTAAACTGAATTTTTACTTTAGGGAGAGCTACCTAATGTTAGGAGAGAAGCTAATGCTAGCTAATTGGCTAACATGCGGTCTGGGGCATGCTGAAAGTGAGACCCACGTGACAGAGAGGTGAGAAGGTCTCCAAATTTACCTGTTTTAAAAGCTGAAAGGTCTGCTAAAAAAATCAAAAAGCAACTTTAGTCTGTTGCATACGGCCACAGAGTGACATGTTTACTTAAAGGAGATCTACTTAATGTTAGGAGAGAAGCTAACGCTAGCTAATAGGCTAACATGCGGTCTGGGGTATGCTGAAAGTGAGACCCACGTGACAAAGACAGGTGAGAAGGTCTCTAAATCCATCTGTTTAAAAGCTGAAAGGTCTGCTAAAACATCAAAAAGCAACTTTAGTCTGTTGCATTTGGCCATAAAGTGACATTTTTACTTAGGAGAGCTACTTAATGTTAGGAACGCTAGCTAATTGGCTAACATGCGGCCTGGGGCACAGTGCAAGTTGAAAGTGAGATGCACATGACAGACGGGTAAGAAAGGTGATTTGTTATTGACTGGTGGGGGAAAGGTAGGATATTGTTTGTGGCTTAGCCTCTTGCAGTTTTTTTTCCCTAATTTCACTTTGGTAATATTGAGTGGTTAAGTTTCTCAATGAATTGAAGGAATGCAGTAAAATATAACAGTCCTATCTGCCTATGTCATGTGGTCATATTTGGGTGTCTTTAATAACCGAGAATATTTTTATCAAATGTAAGATTTATAGGGATATCTTGTGACATTGTTGTGGTTTTGTATTCTATTATAGGTTTTTATATATTATTATAGGATTTTTGATGGCTGCAAGGAGAGGCAGGCGGAAACCCCCATTAGAGGATGCAGAAGAACATGCTGTTAAGGCACTGGACAAGACAGCAGAATTGGAAGTACAATACATTAACTCCTTTTAAAGGTACTGTGTATGTTTATTGTAAACATTTAGGGTCCAAAATTAGAGCCAGCCACCTGCCAAATGCAAGTACATGACCTTGCTTGTGTAGAATATATAACACACATTGTTTTGTCTTGAAGTATGAATTTAGCCCACCTTTAATGTTTACCACCTTAACCCTTTCAGTCTGTGTTCAGTATTTGTCTGTTGGCCTAATATTGGCACATCCTGACAGAAATACATGTACCTTTTTATAAAAGAGATGTGTAGTGTGGTAGCCTGTATTAATGATATTTTTATGTTTATAGATTTCTACTGAAAAAGAGTGTTACAATAAGAAGTTTGTAATGTATTTCAAAAATTACATTTCTAACACAATTTTCACTAGGTCGAGGGGTGTTTGCCAAAACCCATTTTGGGAAAGGAGACTTTGTGGTTGAGTACAGAGGGGAGTTAATAACTTGTGAAGAAGCAGAAAGGAGGAGGAGGACCTATCACAGAGCATGTGCTGTTTTTATGTTTGATTTCCACTGGAAAGAAAAGATATGGTGGTAAGGTTTTCATTAAATGTTACATTTCTGCACAATTTACGTTTTTTTCATAGCACAGACGAATTTGTTAATACTCAGTGGTATAATTGTTAGAAAAAGAAGGTTAAAGCCAAAGCATCTGGTTTAGAGAAGCATGTTGGTTTAGAGAAGACAAGGGACAAAACGTCTTCTTGAAACCTAAGTCCAGACTAGTGATGGGAAGTTCGGCTCATTTTACTCACACAGTTCTTTAAGTCTTGTTCAGCAAAATGAACAAATCTTTTTTCCAAGTCATTTCGTTTATTTCAGCAGAATCTAAATAAAATGTTACATGTTAAATTTGATGATAATTGATGTTGCAAGAGACTGAACAGAAGCGGTCACGTGACAAAAGAACGAGACTCAGACCCGAAGACTGACTTGAGATGAACAAATCCTTCTGTTTCTGCATTCAGCCTACGGAGACTTGAATAAACGACTCAGAGACTCGATAGATGAACGACTTCTTTCTGTTTCCTGTATAAGATGTTGCGCAATGCTCATGGATGGGTCCACACAAAAGTGAACGACTCGTTCCCGAGTCATATTAAAGACTTGTTCAAAAAGAACAAATCGTTCATGAACGACTCATCACTAGTCCAGACGCTTTAGATTTAACCTCTTTTCTTCTGAATGGCCTGGATGATTGAGAATCTTCACAAACACTCAAATGGTTAGCATGTATAACCATTACTAATTCCAGTAATGGCAAATGACAATAGGTAATTTAAGCCGTAAAATAATATTGAGCTTGTTTTTTTTTTTTTTTTTTCCTCAAAGTATTGATGGAGGCCGAGAAGATGGCACCCTTGGACGACTTGTCAATGATGACCACAGGCATCCAAACTGTAAAATGAAGAGGGTCTTAATAGAGGGAAAACCGCACCTTTTTCTATTTGCTTTAAGGGAGCTTCATACAGGAATAGAAATAACGTATGACTATGGGGGAAAAGATTGGCCATGGAGAAGTCAGGTTTGTCATAAATGATGGTCAGAATTATGGTTTAAATTTATAACTGATATTATGCAGATACTTACTTAACTCAATACATTGTTTCTGTCTGTGATCAAATGTAGCCATTGAGGTTAAACTTTGCAGTTTCTTATATATTGTATGGTGTTTAATGTCTAAGTGCAGTTATAATATGATATAATAAAGTAATGCGTTTGAATTAATGTGGACAGATTACCTTCTCAGTAATAGTATAAATTGTAAGGTTAGAGTCACTTTGTTGAATTTGAAGATAAGTGTTTCTGTTTTATTAAGATGATGGTTCTTGTGCACACTATTTCAGGCAGAACAATCAAGTGATGCCGAGTCCTGTGACACAGCAGAGAAGACTGCTGAGATACCGTCATCCTCCATCATGCAGGTAGGAATCACTTTCTTGAGTTTGAACATTAGTGTTTCTTCAAATATGTGCAACGTCTGCCCTTGTGCCCACTGCATGGTTTAGTTTAGATCGGTGCAATGTTGGCCTCGCACGTGTTGCCAAGCACAGTCTGGTTTTCCTGCTTCTGTGGGGACCAACCAGTTATTTACTGTGGCTTTTATCTTACACACTTGTCTGGTGTCTTTATTTGTGGGGACCACGTTAGCTATGTAACACTCTGCCCATTTACTCACACTGATACGACTCTTTTATTTATAAAGTCAACAAAACGCCTTCTATTTGCACAGAGCCTATAACACTGGCTAAGTTTGCTTTCTACAGTACACACTAGTTCTTCTGCCACAGGTCAGTACAACGCTGTAATGCTGCGTTCACACCAAACGCGAATTGCGCGAATAAATCGCGCTTAGTTGGACGCTTGCACATTTTGAGTTTACTCGCTTCATTCGCATGTAAAATTCGCTTCATTCGCGCATGAAATTCACAGACGCGAATTCGCGTCTTGGGAGGGGCTTCTGCAAGGCGGAGGTGTTGTCTTCCGGTCTTGTTGAAAAATGGTTCAGATGGATTTTGTCGAGAGATTAGCGATGCTCTATTAACTTTGGAGGACTGAAAAACGGCGTGAACCCGTTCGGTGCTGTGCGGGGGTCTATCGGATGCTTCAGAGGCGGACCCAGCTCCATGAGTTTCACAAACTCCTCCAGGAGCTGCGTCTGGATGACGTACCGGTTTAAGGGGGATTTCCGACTGAGCCAGGCCCTGTTCGATGACCTGTTGTCCCAAGTCGGTGCGAGGCTTTCCCGCTGGACAGCAACTACTGATGCTGTGTTCAAGTCCGTCCATCTGTGTCAAGTCAATATTTGGTGTGATTATGAGTAATTAATCAGTGGTCAACTACAGTCTTCTGAACACATCAGTACAGTCAATATAGTATTATGTCTATAAAACTGCAAATCGTATTTACAATTGTATTTATAACATTGTGTTGCATCCCTTATTTGGCTTTAATTCTTTAATAAATGGAGCCAGTCTCAAAAAGGATTTTGACTCATCTCATTCTCATTATTCCACACAATGGTGCAGCCATAAATAACTGTTTTCTTACGGTTCTGTTGTAGATGTGTTAGAAACAGAATATAATAAAAATGAACAAATGTTAACCATAAGTATTCTAGTCTTAAACACTGACCATCATAAACTTTTTTCTATTTCATTATAAATAAATCACTCTGAAATATTTAAATGTGACATAGAAATCATGACAACTATGTGCACAAACAAGTCATAACCTTTGGTCATTATATAAAAAATTGATTTAAAAAAATATATGGAAATATGAAACTATACATAAAATAATCCTAAAGTGAGGGAGAGAACAAAGAGAGTCAGGTTTATTTCCTGCAGTAACAGCTGCATCATTTTAAAAACTATACGGTGGGTTACAAATGAAGCAGAACTGTGCTGCTTTCATAGATTAATGTATGTATTTGATATTTGACAAATTCTTTCGTCCAAGACAGTAGAGAAGGGACCAGACTAAAGACAAGAGCTCATCCTCTGAACATGGAGCTGGAGCTACAGCATGTGTTTCAGGGAGCTTCTGAACTGGGTCTTCTCTGGGGGTTGCACTGTATGAAATGACACATAAAAAAGGCAGAAAAACATTATCAACTCATTAACAAACCGCCAGGGTTGTGTTTGTATGTGAATATAAGAGGCAATTAGGGCTAACTGTAAATGATTGTATGATTATGTATATATTACCTGTACACATCTGTGGAGACAGCAGCAGATTTGGATGGGGCAGAGGAAGCAGAAGCAGCAGTGGGGGACCAGGGCTCACTGGCATCAAAATTCAGCTCTGTCATGAATATATATAAATTATATTATTAAATATTTATACAAATTAACATTTGAACATTAAACTAGTCACAAACAACACATATCTCTGTGTGGCTTGTCCACACTCCTTCTGTTTCTGAATGCCCTGCTGCTGCTACTGTCTCGCCCTGGTCCTCGGGGTGGTCATAATCCTCGGACCAGTCCCGCTGGTCTCTCGTGAAAAGACTAGGGGTCGAGGAAAAACAGAACGGCAGAGTACTTCCACTTTTGTCCCTAACCCACTTCTCTTCTCCATCTCCTTTAAATACATGTTCATCAGGCTCTTTCTGCACATTTTCTCTGGATAAACACAAACTCGTCAGTGGAAAACTAGTTGTAAAGTATGGCAAATTAGCTCCGGCTTTAGCTAGCTAGTTGGCTCAATATATACAACTCTAATAAATTAAAAGTAGTTTTTTGCAACTTACCAGAGTTTTTCGACCCCCCCCCCCACACTTTCCTTTGAGCAAGAACCTTTAAGATTCCCGGCTTAGTAAATTTACAAAAATGTTTCGTATCCCACAGGCTGCAGCGATAACTTCGTCCTCCATTGTTGTTTTGGATTTGTGCCTCTACTATGGTCCGCCTCCGTCGTTGCACGTCACTACTAGAGCAAGCTCCTGATTGGTTAACGCGGCGCAAATTTTCGCCAAAGTTCAGATTTTTCAACTCGGGCGAATGAAGCGTTTGACGCGATTCGCGCGTCAAACGCTCAATTCGCGCCGCGTAATTCGCGCCGCAGGATTTCCACGCGCGTCAATTCGCGTCTTTGCATTGACTTAACATGTAAATCACTCGCGCTTGACGCTTAATTCGCGTTTGGTGTGAACGCACCTTAACACTTGATGTACACTTGTTGGCAGTTGTAACAATCTACACACCTAATGCATCAACCAGAACTAAGTTCAACCTAATGGAAACAAGTATGATTTGGAACCAGATGCAAGCAGATAATGAAATCTATGTAAATGTCTTCAGCTCTGCCGACACTCATTTACTTAAGGTGTGTGTGTGTGTGTGTGTGTGTGTGTGTGTGTGTGTGTGTGTGTGTGTGTGTGTGTGTGTGTGTGTGTGTGTGTGTGTGTGTGTGAGAGACCACCAATTCCTTTATTTTTTATGAAATACAGCAAGAAAGTGTCAGACACTCAGCATTCAAAGCAAGTTACTATCTCAAGTCAGTTAGTTATATTTAATTAACCGTTTAGCTATCAATATAACCCTGTTCAGTTCAGTAACACTCAATTTCAAAAATGATTAGCAAAAGCTACAAACAAATTATTAAAGTAATCTCTTTAATGACTCGTTGTTCCCGAGTCATATTAAAGTCTCGTTCAAAAAGAACGAATCGTTCATGAACGACTCATCATTAGCGGGAACAGATAGCAGGTACTCAGGAACAATGAGCAAGAGCAGGTACTTGGATTGTTTTAGCAGGAACATGTAATGCTGAATGTGTTTGTCTAGAAGTAGTAGACCAATCTGGCAGCCAGGAAGTGTGTGTTGCCTGCTTAAATATCTGCCTGATTGTAATGGCTTGCAGGTCCCTGTTGCACAAAAGTATGATAAGGGATTAAGCCAGGATATCTTGGTGATCCTTGCTCAATTGATCCCTAATCCGGTTGCACTAAAGCTGGATAGGGGGCAGGAGGATATGTTATGGTATAAATTACCATGGAGATTTATTCTGTGGAGCTAGCCTGCTCCAGACCAGGCTAAATTCCAGGATCTATTTAATCTCATCCCTAATGTCAGTCAGCAGTCACCACAAATGGAAACAAATAGTTCTTTCACTGCTCACTATACATTGTTATCACATATAACTAGACCCACTGTCATTATTTAAATGTTTGTGAACATTAATTTCAATCATTTTGGATAAATAATTTATAGATGTTGCTATCATTAGATAATTTACAGTTTCCCATAGATTATAAGGCTATATATAAAATGATAGAATATTAGGGCCACAGAGGGAAAAAAAAGACAAGCCATAATATTGTAACCAGTTGTTTTAAAGGAGGACAGTTGTTAAAATGACAGATGTGGGGCATTTCGTGAATTTGTACTTCAGTATGGTTTCATAAACAAAGACATGCTGATGTGCCAGAATAAGAAGTATCACATTGTCATAACTATCAAAATTTTAAAAAGAATATGTTGCTTTTCTGCAGAAAGAACCAGCCTCATAAATTTATGACTTTATCCTTTTTCCTCAGTGGGGCCCTAGTACTCTGTCATATAAACAAATGCACATTCCATAGGAATATAAAAACACAATGTGTGACATTATGTTCCTTTATTGAATAAGGTCACAACAAAGCAGGTAAACTATCAGCTCCTTTCGAAACTGAAGTTACAGTGACTCTACAAGATGGAAAGCACAGAATCAAAGCATATTATACAAAATGATACATACACATTCAAAGGTCTGTATATAACACACCCTGCATGTCTGCACACTAAAATAAATGCAGGACAAATCCATACACATCAACTGAACAGACAAATGAATGGATGCAGTAGCCTCCCTGCAGCCTTGTATTATACACAGTATACCGTATACCGTAGTATAGATTTTCTATCTTTTTCTTCTTGTACTGAATGTCTGTCTGCCTGTTCTATTTGGCACCGGAGGTGGTTGCCATACAACTTTCTGATAGCTTGTGAGCTCTGTGAACACAATACAATTAGCGCAGCTGGAATTTGGCAGGATGTGGTGTCCTTTTATTAATACACACTATGTTGCCAGGCTGGTTTTCCCACTGTATAGCATCTGGGTCCTGTAAAAGAAATGAGATTATTTGATTTTGATGAGGACTCCTCACCATTGTAGAGTAAATAGTACTTTCACAGTCTTAAAATGATACCTCATGCCTTCTGGAATCCAGAGAGATGGTCTCCTCCTCATCATCGTCTCCATCATGTGCTGTTGCTGCTGCACTGGGGCTTTCACCCTATCACATTTAATCGGATTCATATTGAAGCTAATAGACAAGACATGCCAGGCCTACAGTATGCCTTTGATGGAGTACTCACTGGATCAGCATCGTCTGGTGCTTGTGCTGGTGGCTCTAACAGGAACACAGTGCTGCCAGACACTGCAAGGCAATAGGTAAACCAAAGTCAGACAGTCCAAATTGATTCAATATGAATGTGGTTGTATTCCACGTAGAGATGGAAGGACATACCTTGAATGAAGCGGGTGGCATCTTGGGAGGAACCTATGCTGGTCTCTTTCCCCCCCCAGGGATCCCCTCTAAGACGGGCCTGCCTTTATTTAGCTCCAAGGCCTTGTCCTCTGCTGGTAAGGTCAGCCTTTGGTGACCCACCACCCGTGCCTTGTCTGTGGGTATTCTTTTTCACTGATAAAACAGTACAGACAATGTGTGAGCAGGCACCTTCTGGGTACAATATATGCTTGTGCTTTGTTAAATATTAGTCAGGGACCATACCATTCTGCAGAATGTTCTTGTATTTGATTTTGACCTGCTGCCATGTCCGTTTTGGCCCGTTCATGTTTAATCTACATCACACACACACATTCTTTATCACAAGAACATTTAATGGAGTCACACTGACAAAAATGACTTGGTATTTTTGTATTGTTTTCAGTAAAAATATATAAAAAAAAATAAAGATGTATTTTCTTGATTTGCTAAATGACCTAGCAAAATAAGTATAGGTTTAGACCAAAAATATAAACTTAAAGTAAATGTGTGCTTAAAACAAGCAAAAAAATTAAATATCTGTCAATATAATAACAAAAATTCTATTGAAATAAGTTTACTTTTTCCATAAACACTTACTTTTAGAAAAGTTCTCTTGTTTAACTGGCAGACTTTTTGGCTTATTTTCCTAGGTTATTTTGCTCAAGAAAATATTTAAGATTTTTTTATATATATATATTTTTTTACAGAAAACAAGACAAAAATACTAAGTAAGAAAGACATTTTTGCATTGCAGTGAGCAACCGACCTTGGCTCCTTTGAAAGGCACTATATACATTAAAGTGATTATTATTATAGCTCATCTATGTATTCAAGAAAATTTTATTTATATAGCACTTTTCTCAATTGTTTATTCTGTCAAAGCTGCTTTACATTAATAAAAGCAGGGGAAACACATGCAGAGTACAACGGCTAAGATTAAACCGTACTGAGCGTAGTAAAGTAAAATTTAATAATAATTTATCATAGCTTTATAGTGTGATGGAGTTACGTCACACAATTTCACTCATATGTGCAGTGCATTTCAATAAAAAAAAATGTAACCGTTTCATAATTACAATACAACTGTGTTTTTGGAGATGTGAATTGATTTGTAATTGTGATGTTTCAGCGGAGCGGTGAGTGTGTAATTGTGCACTACTTACACATTCAGGCAGTCTGCAATACTTTGCCACGCTTTTTCTCTTTGCTTTATCACTGTGGCGGTGTTGCCTTTCTTCTTAATTATATCTTTTACCTCCTCGTATGCCTCCATGAGGATTTGTGCTTCCGACGGGGAAAAGTATGCGGCTCTAGTTGCCATGGTAAATCAGTTAATCTGTGATCTGTGGCGGGGTCTATTTGAGTGAGCCGTGAGCGCGCACCTATCCAGGATTGGTTTCACCTGGCTTAATGAATCCGTGTCTGCTCATCCTGGCTTGGTCTTTGTGCAACCAATTAAGCCTCGACGCACATGTTTTGGCTTTATTGAGCTCAGCTGAGTCATTTATCCCAGATGTCTTAATTCTACTTTTGTGCAACAGGCCCCTGGTGTGCCGTCTGGGAGAGGCTGGTCGCTCAGGTGATCTAACGAGCAGTCATGACAGGCTACACTCTCAACACTGTCAGCACTGCTCATAATTTTCCCATTAGTTTCGGTCCAATGCTTGATGGGTCCCTTGCATATTGGGGGCCCTAGGCAATTGCCTGCTCGCTTTAATCTTCTTGACATGTTTTGGCTAAACGTAAACATCTCAAAACGGTCGGCAAGTGGATAGAGATGGTCTTTTGAGTGGATCTTTTTTAAACTTTGTGAGGAAACGGTTAACGCAAAAGCATTTGCTTTAACTGTTACTTCACAATGACAATGAGAACCTCCACAGACATAAACAAGGTGAGAAAAGATATGTATGTGTGCCCCGGACTTAAGTAAAGTTTGTCTTTTTGTCTATATCTCCTCTCCCTTCTCGTGCTCGGTATTGGTTATCCTTTTTCTAGAAGATTCTCAAACACCTTTTGAAAACAGTACGAGCTGTGCGCAAAATATTTACTTGCGACGATGATAAAGTCCAGCTCTAGTTGTCATTTCTACTTTTATACTTGACCCTGTAGCTACAAGGTCATTTTTTGTAATTGAAGCTAGTGATGTTTTGCCTTGTCTCCAAGTTTATGTGTAGAATTTACGAGAACTTGAGTGATCTTTTTGGGGTTTTGATGAGGTTGCAGTCAGAGGTGGTGATGTCCGTGGTTTCTCCAGTTTGTTGAGTTAAAGGTGGCTTTGCAGAGGTCAGAATAGGAGTTAGTGGTGTCAGTGCAGGTTTGATTAAAGGTTGACGTGGGACATTAGAGTTTTTATCACACTGTGGTTTGTCAAAACTAGTCTGGGGAGCTAAAATTGGTATTGCCCCGAGAATCGGACGTAGGTATGTTGTTCTTCTTTGGCACTTGGGTTGAATAGGAGGTGATGTGATAACGGTTAAAGGTGCAACCCGATGCTGTGGTACCAATGTGGTCTGCTGAGCTAAAGGTGGCTTTGGAGAGGTCAAACTGTGAGGTAGTGTTGTTGTTCCTCTTTTACAAAGTTTAGGTTCAGACCCATCTACAGCTGAAGGCAAGGAGCTCTTTCTGGATCCTGGTTTGGATGCCTCATTAAGTGTTTTGCCCATATGTGAATTCAGCTCTGGATGTGGAATAATTATCATTTGGTGGAGCTGGAATGAATTTGGTCTGGTCAATGTTAAGTTTAGACCACTCTAAAGCTGAACACAAACGCCTGTTTTTGGATTGTGGCTTAGCTTTAAGTTTTTTAAGTGTTTGCACATATTCAGCTGTGAATTTAGCTAAAGCCTTAGCTTGGCCTGCGATAGAATACCCTTTTTTATCACTTGGTGGAGTGAATGTGGTCTGGTCATTGTTAAGTTCTGGTGGTTTACACTTTGGATTGGGCTGCTTGCTTTCCCACTGGTTCTTTCCAAATGTCCCGACTAGATCCTGTTCGTTTGTCCACAGGTGTACGTTGCAGTCCCACCCTGTCGTAATGAAATTCTCGCAGCTGGGGTTACAGATGACACTCATGACAGGCCAACTGTGAGCCTCCCACTTGTTCAAAAGCGGAGGGGGACGCACACAAAACTTCCAGGTACTGATTTCCTCAAACGGCCCATCAAAATCCTGTGTTCTCTCCCCGTATTTTTGTATATCCCAAACATAAATGAGGGCTGTTTAAAACCTCACTTTGTGGAAGAACATCTGTCTTTCTTTCTTTTATCGGCAGTGGGTATATTTCACTGTCAAAATCAATCCTGTTTCTGCCAGCTCTTTTGCCCAGCTCAAAGTCTAACAACTCATTAAAATCAACTCTACCGTCACAGTTCGCATCGAACTTCATGTGTAATGCCATTAGCGCCTCATCGGTGTAAGTGGGGTACATGCTTTTCATGGCCTCAGAAAATACTTTAATGTCCAGGCCTCCCCCACCATCTGCATCAGCTTTCTTAAAAAAACTGTGGATCTCTTCTATAATTGTTTTGATCTCCAATTCCAGTGGAATTGTGATTGTGCCGGCTGTGGCCGAAGCAGGTTGTGTGTGCTAGAGCATGATTTAGCCTTTAGCCTTGAGTTCTTTTGTTTAACCTGGTGGGACTAGCTGCCCTGTTTTCGCCTTTTTCTTTCGTTGGGGCTTATACCCGAGGTTGTGTTAGGGGCAGCGGGAGGTAATGCAGCTTCTACGGCCCTCTATAGGGTTGGCCTGTCCGACTTCTCATCCATATTCTGTTTGGCCGGCTCACCATGGTTCTTTTGCTTTGTTACTTTGGGCACGGGAGGGTTTAGATTGTCAAAAGTTTTACCAAAATGACAAATAAAAAAACTGTTTAAATATTACCCTTGTCTCATGTCCTTCAATAATATGTTTCACCCTTGGGTAACATTTTAATGGGGGCTCGTCTAACCTTATAACGTCGCAGTTTATAGCCGCTTTGAAGTTATCATTTGGTCGTTTTTTTTTTTTTTTTTTTTCTCTGTAATATTCTTTGTGGTTGTATTTACCCTTTTGGTCATTTTGTCTGTAACTTAGTGGTGTTTGTAGTGCTTTGTTGTGGTTTGGTTCTGCATTTGGATTGGTCTTGGTGAACTAACAATGGCGTTTAAGGTGGAGGATTTTGTATCGAGCCCTTCCTTGGACGTGTTTGATAACTGCACAAAGGATAACCTGTTGATCGCTGCTGAAAAAAACGGTAATTAAGACGGAGATATTTGAGGCTTTAGTTGAACAGGGTATTTTTCTTCCTTTTGAAACTTAAACTCCTGAGCCCTCAACTAAAGTAGATGATGCCGTTAGACTAAAGGCGTTAGAGGTTGTGTTACAGCGCCTCCATGTCAAAGAAAAACAGTTTCAATTTGAGTTAGAAGCTAAAAGACTTGATCAGCAAAATAAATTCGTTTGCGCGAGATAGCCCTGTGTGTAGCTCCATCACAAGTAAAATTTTCTGACTTTGATGTGACCAGAAATATTCGTTTAGTTCCTCCATTTAACGAAAGAGACTTTATTCTGTTTGAGCGTGTGGCAAAAACATTAAAATGGCCCAAGGATGTGTGGACTTTATTGTTGCAGTGCGTCCGCAGCGGTAAAGCGCAAGCGGCGTATTTATCGCTGTCTGCAGAGGACAGTCTGGACTATGAAAAAGTTAAATCGGCTGTGCTCCGATGTTTGGATCTTTGTCCGGAAGCATACAGACAAAGATTTCGAAGATTAAAGAAACACCCTTACCAGACTGTGGAGTTTGCCCACGAGAAAGAGGCTCTCTTTGAAAAATGGTGCTCATCAAATGCCGTTAAAGACTTTGGTAAGCTAAAGCAATTAATTATACTTGAAGACTTTAAAAATTGCACCAGACAGAGTGGCTACATATGTAAATGAACATAAAGTGTGTGATGTGTCTAAGGCTGCAGTGTTAGTGGATGAGTACGTCCTTACGCACAAAACGGTGTTTACAGACCGCTCATTTAACAGTAAACCTGTTGAGTTTTTGATCAGTGATGACAGAAATGTTAAAAGTTTCCAAATGACTAGGCCTACAGACCGAGTCAGGGCAATGACCCCAGAACAAAATAAAACTGTATAGGAGGATTAGAGGAAAAGACAATGTAATGTGTTTCTATTGTAAAAAGAGAGGACACATTATTGCTAGTTGCCCAGTGTTAACAAAACGAAATTCCAAACCTGTTGCTTTGATAAATAAGCAGGAAAAAGACAATAACATACCTGAAAGGCCTTGTGACAAGCAGGGCTGGACTGGGACAAAAAAAGGCCCTGGCATTTTTGCTCAGACCGGCCCACCACAATCGGTCAGACACAACCAACTATACACCATCCTTGCGGTCCCTGTAAATATGCATATCTACTGTTCCATTCCAAAAACCCTACAAAGCTGAGAATTAAGTGCCATCCTGAAGAGCAGGATTTTTAGATGGACAAAGTGCTCATGTTATAAAAGCTAGTTAACCCTTTAGAACCCAATATAATGTGGATGTAGAATATTGCTAATTCTAAAAAGATTTTTTTTCCAATGAACCAGACAGCAAAAAAAATAGTTTACAATAATAGTATAGGCTACTTTGTTTTAAAGAGCATTTTAAAGAGCACAAACCCCTCTTTAATATGACACCAAACAAGAGTTACCTCTCATTGTTGAGATAATCCCCTTAAAAAAAAAAAAAAAAGAAAACCAACCTATATTACCAAATTATTCACACAAAACGTCCTAAAAATATGATATTTATATTATTCACTCACTGTAAATATTGCACATTAATGATGTTGGAAATGAATTGGAAACATGAGCAAATATCTACTTTGTTGAATATACAGCTAAAACAAAAATATACAGCTTTCAAAATGCAAGGCGGGTTTTAATCCCCAAATAGCATGCGTTACTCGTTGTGGACGCTTTGACGCAGCCATTCTGAGTAATAATTAAAATAATCAAATGGCATCATTTAGGTTTTTCTAGAGAAGGGCTGTACGAACATTATGGGTATTAAAGGGTTAACATTAGAATAGTCAACCAAAGTTGCAATTGAATAAGTTAACTCTGCTAACCTACCTACAAAAACAATGCAAAATAGCTTATGCTGTGTTATTTGACTTTAGCTGACTGAGTGGCTAGTGCAGTGGGTGACAATCTGACAGACTATATAATGGCAACAACAATTAAGTTGTCTTATTATAATCATTAATTTAGTTAAGTCATCATCTTCGTCGTGGCCCAACCAGGCCCACACACACACACACACACACACATACACTTTCCTCCTGCACCCGCCCTGATTAACACTCCCTCTCTGTTAATCATGTAGCTAACATGCTTACCGTTTCAATTACACTCTCCTGCTCACTCTGTCCCTCCTTGACTTTATTATCAGACACCTGCTCCTCTGCCATGGCTAGTCACCTCTCCTCCATGTTTCTGCAAAATGTCGTCAGGTACTGTAGGCTTGGATATTGAAGCTACAGCACTAAACATGTCTGTTATTTTTGCACATGTTGAGGTATCAACCTCTAGCAACTTCTCCGCACCCCCCTTGCACTTTTATTTCTCCATCCTAAATCCACAGATTTCTGGCTCTGAGCCACTAACTGCATCTGACACAAGAAACAGAGGAGGAGGGGTGGAGCCTGTTAAGAGATGATTGGGCCAGCCCAGTGTCAGTATGAAAAATGAACCTATGGGCCGGTCATTGGCCAACTTAAAAAAATAAAATAAAAAATCCTATTATATGGACCGGCCCCCAAGTGCGTCAGCCCACCGGGCATTTGCCCGATATTCCAGTCCAGCCCTGGTGACAAGTCCAGTGACTTGGCAGACTTTTCTCCGTTTATTATGGACGGCGTTGTGTCTTTGCCCGATGATAATGTCCGTGTCCCAATAAAAATACTCGGTGATTCGGCTGCTTCTCAGATGGATTAAGGTGTTCACTTCCAAATGTTTGCTATTAGGGAGGTGGTTCAGGAATTCCTTGGTTTTAGTCCTTTGGAGTTGGTTTTTGCACACATGGTGTGTAGTCCATTAAAACTTTTAAAAGAGAAATGGTTGTGTGAAGAGACAGCGCAAAACCTTTTGGCTTATGTGTGTAACTTTAGGTTACAACTGCGGCGTGCATGTGAAATCGCTAAAGAAAACTTGGAAGTTGCACAAACTAAAATTAACACCCTGTTTGTCAGTTTCAGCCTGGTGACAAAGTGTTGGTGCTATTACCTATTCCTGATGCTAGCCTTCAAGCTCGCTACAGTGGGCCTTATGTCATTCAGAGAAAGGTTGGAGACAGGGACTATCTGATTGCCATGCCTGACAGCCGGCGGGGGCCCCGATTATGTCATGTTAATATGTTAAAAGGTTACTATGAACGAACACCTTCTCTGTCACATGTCACCTGTGATACTGCTGTTTCTCCTGTGGCGCTGTCCAGTGCTGAAGTGGCAGCGCCTTGTCTTGTCACTGGAAAGGCGCTGTCCGGTACTAAAAGTCCTGCCTCTTGTGTAACCTCAGTAAATAATGCAGCGGTGCTGCCAGTCGCTGATGATGAGGGAGGTGGGGCTCTATCAGAAGCGGTGACTCAAGGAAAGTTGTTAAATTCTGACATTATGAATAACATTTATTCTCATTTTGCTCATCTTCCAGAGCCTCAATGCTCAGATTTGGCGGAATTGTTAAATGCCAATAAATCTTTGTTTTCGGATGTGCCATGTCAAACAACAATGCTGATGCATGATATTGATGTTGGTGATACACTGCCCATCAAGCGAAACCCTTATCGTGTCAGTCCTGATAAACGTGACCGTCTTAAGCAGCAGGTAGAATACACGTTAGCCCATAATATCGCTGAGCCCAGTTGTAGTGCTTGGGGTTCACCTTGCCTGCTTGCTATTAAATCTAACGGTGAAGATCCTTTTTGTACCGACTTCAGGAAAGTGAATAATGTTACCAAGCCTGATTGTTTTCCGTTGCCGCGCATTGAGGACTGTGTTGACCGGGTGGGTGGCTTATTTAAACGACTTGGTTGTGTGTTCAGAGACATAGGTTGAGCACTTGGAACACCTTTGAATTGTGTTTTGTCGTCTCAAAGGAGCCAAGTTGACGGCGATTTATCTGAATGTGAATTTGCTCAGGCAACAGTCACCTACTTAGGAAAGGTGGTGGGGGGAGGTCAGGTACGTCCTGTACAGGCAAAAGTGGAAAGTATTGTGGCTTTTCCTGTCCCAACCACCCGCACTGAGCTTCGTCAATATTTGGCAATGGTTGGTTATTATTGAGGGTTTTGTAAGACCTTTTCGTGGCATCTCCATTAACCGACCTATTGAGCCCTAAGGTGCCCTTTATGTGGTCTGACTGCTGTCAAACTGCTTTTGAAAACACCAAGTTCTTGTTGTTGTGTGCTCCTGTCCTCGCTGCACCTTTTCTTTGAGAGGCCTTTTAAATTGGCTGTAGATGCCAGTGACACCTGGGTGGGCGCTGTGTTGTTACAAGAAGGTCTAGAATGATGACATTGATCACCCAGTTTCGTACTTTTCTAAGAAGCTTGACTGCCATCAGAAATGGTACTTGACTATTGAAAAAGAGGCTCTTGCCCTGATTCCGGCTTTAGAGCACTTTCAAGTTTATGTTGGTTCCGCTAGTGCTCCTGTTATAGTTTTTACAGACCATGTTTTTGCACCGACTGCGCAACAAAAACAGGCATTTAATGAACTGGAGTCTCCCTTTGCAGGAGTATAATGTTGCATTATCGCGCATGTAGACTGGACAATGTTTTCACTTTTTTTTTTTTTTTTGTCACCACCATTGTCCAGTATTTCGGGGTGGGGGTGTTAGGTGCTGGCGACGCATTTAGGCGTATTTATGTTTCCCTTTAACCCTTTTCCCCCCTTTTATATTATTAGGAGATAATTAGTATCTGGTAACGTCGTTCTCTCTCTGACTTCCTCTAGCTGACGCGGACGCTTTGGTTTCTGCTCGTACGCGAGCTCTCCTCCGTCTGGCTCCGCCCGCCAGATTATGCCGGCTGTGGCCATAAAAATGACAAAACAGTTTAAATATCACTCTTGTCTCCTGTGTCCTTCAATAATGTTTCACCCTTGGGTCGTAAAATTTGATATAATATAAAATGGCTCAAATTGTGTTTAGGGCATTCCAGGTAACAAAAAAACACATTCTAGCAGGTCAGAGGTTTGCGTCTACCCTGGGAGGAGATAGAAAAGAAAAAGAAGTGCTAAATACTACTGCAACAATGGGTGGGTATAATGATAATAATAATATAAGAGGTTGAGCATGTACCTACAGCCAGTGTGAGCATGTACCTACTTCAATCAGTTTCCATAAGTTTGGTGAAATAAGTATGTTTTGAGTTTGCTTTTGAAAACCTCAACAGAGTCAGATCGCCGCACTTCCACCGGGAGCCCAGTCCATAAAAAGGGGGCTCTATAAGAAAAGGCTATGTAGCCAGCAGACTTCTTAATATGAGGAAGTTGAAGGAGGCCAGCGTCCTGAGAGCGATGTGACCGATGTGTCCTCGTCCATCTGAAGGAGGAGATCCAGAGTAGGTTTGTGGATCCAAGTGAATAGGACACGGAGCTGAGGAATATGTTAGGGGCTGGCGCCGCTATAAGGCATTGTATTGTAATGTTAAAAGTATTAGAGATTTTTTTTAAGTAACAGAAATAATTGATGGTGGTCATGAACTATAACTTAGCAAATCCAAACTTCATCATTATATGCTGCACTTATTAATGGTTCAGATGTAGTTCTTAAATAACTGTTTAATTTCCCAGACCCCCACGGCACAGACCCGCCGACTTTCTGTCTGACGATGTCTGCAAACCATTGTTAAATAGCTTTTGATTTGGTGACATTTGTCTGGTAACATCCCGAGGGGCTCCTGTGCTGGACCCACTTGGACAGGGCTAAGCCTCTCACCTCCACAAACCCTAAAAATGCCTCTGTTGATGCCACTTTTTAAAGCCAAGTCTATTACAAAAGGCGTTAAGAATGCAGGCTGTGGTTGAAACTCCAAACATTGACAGTAGAAGGGGGCCCTTTTTACAATCATTTGTCACATGAACTCCAGTCTCTCCCTGTTTTTCCCGCCTTTCCGTCAACTTACCTGTGCTCACAGCTGTTACTCATTCCCAATCTTGCTAGTATATATTAGTGTTGTCAAAAATATTGAAATTTCGATAAATATCGATACTGAAATATCTCAAACGATACGATACTCATTTCCCGAAGTTTCGATACCAGCTGAGCTTTGGATTTTACTAGAAAATACAAGAGTTTTTTTATTTTTATTTTTTTACTTGTACTATTGGTTTCTTAATGTATGACAATCTGAGAAGCCTTTGAACAAGTGCACTACCTCAGGGGTCTTCAAAAGGCAGTCCGCGATCTGGACCGCAAGACATTATTCATAATTACAAGCGTATTGTGTAAAACATATTTTTGAACAGGCACTTCCAGGACAGCTAGGTCAACACGCGCGGGTCCTCAGGCTATGTTTACGGAGAGAGCCGCGGGAAATTTCAACATGTTTAACGTAGCCTGATAATAACTTAGAAACGACTAAAATTTAAAAGTTGAGCCTTGGCAAAACATAATGAAAATTCACTGGCGTTATGGTCAGAGAGGGAACGTTTATTTTAATCAGAAAATACAGCTCCTCAGCTCCGTGTCAGAGTCAAAGATGAACAACATCAGATTATCTTCTTGTCACGGCTGCTGTGATAATCGGAGAATGAATCCAGAACTGAACCAGGACTGGACCGTTTTAATGTCGGGATTAAAAAGACTCTAGCTCGGAGAAAAGTGAGGACGTCTAATGTGGTGAGTTGTACATTTGTAGTATTGACTCGTTTGTCGTATATTTGACCTCATTTACAAACAACGTGAGTAATTAGCTCACGCTGTTCGCGTTCATTTGTACCCAACACATGTTCATTTGAACCCAACACATGTTAATTTGAGTGATTAAAAACAGAAAAGGTGTTAAAGGAGGGTTTAAAGATGAGTGACACAGGTTAAGTCTTCCTTAAGTTGTCAGTTTCTGTGTGAATCTTAAATCCTGTTTCAGAACTAATCATAATCATTTTAAATAAAATGTTACCCCACATGGGGAAAATACAGGAAATAAATATTTATATTCTAAATTTTGAAAATGTTTAAAGATGAACCTGGAAATTAAACAATAACAGTTAATTATTTGCAACAGATAATGCTAAAGAAATGCTTGGTGCATTTTTCCTTGTTCCTGTTGTTTTCAGAGGAATGACAATAGAAACAGATTAATTATGACTGCATATTTGTCATATTTATTTAATAAATATATTTTGGCTTGAATTGATAATTTTGTATTGAAAATGTTCTCACACAAGTATAAAGGAGTATTAGGCACTTTGTGCAGGATTCCAGGCTGTTGTCAATAAACCACCAGGTCCTGAGCTTTAGCTTCTTTTGATTTTGTAGTTTTTTCCTTTTGTCTGTGAGCTGTGTTTGGTGAAAGCTAAACACTCAAACATCCTCCTCATGTAAACAAAGGAACAAATACAGAAAACAGTGGATTACCTACATTCATCTCCATATTGTTTAAGAGGCTGTAGTTGTGGAATAAATGAGACTTTACTTAAGAGATTATGCGTTTGAATATAATTCTTTATTAAATTTTCGAGCCCTCACAGTGAGGAAAGTTAAGTAAGCGGACCTTGGCTAATTTTAATTGATTTTAATTTATTATACCTCATTGTCATGTTCTATCCAGACATGTTATATTTATCTTTAAATAAAAATATAATAATAATATTGTGACAGTTGTTTTCCCTTCAGTATCGAAAATGGTATCGAATATCGATATTTTTGAAGGTATCGTATCGAAGTTAGAAATTCCAGTATCGTGACAACACTAGTATATATACTCACTAACTACCTTTCCCCTCACTTCCAGATTGTTCTTCTATGTTTGATGAGAGACTTTCTAGCATTCAGGTTCAGAATGATTTCCTATTTCCAACTCTGCCTGTTTAATACTTGTTTCCTGCTTCTGTTGCCTTTGTATTCTTGAGTTTCTGTCAACCTGCCTTCCTGCCTTGGCTAAACAAGCTGGGTGTCCCTGTCTTCTCTTAAGAAAATGTGTTGTATTTTGAATAAAGACAGTGCATCTCTGTGACCACACTGCTGGGTTCTGCATTTTGAGTCCAATTACACCTGTGTTACACACTGAAGCTGTAAACGCACCATGGAGATCTGTGCGCACATTTACACTAGTTTAAACCATTCATAGTTTGCATGTATTATTTACTGTTTTTAATGGGAACAGGTTAAATTTGCTGTCTGTGTCCGCCTAAGGGAACCCTTTCAGGCACATGAGCATCTGCTCTTTGTTAGTGATTGTCTAATGGCAAAATGCAATGAAATTTCAGACGGTTAACAACTTATTATTTTAAGTGGATTTAATGCTTACTGGCTATTTTTAACAGTGTATTACGCCCTGGGTTTAGACCTTTGTATCTGTTTAATATGTTTTCAATCTGGTAGAGATTCAAGTTTAATACTCGGTGGGCTGATTTAGCTCATACTAGTGTTTATTTACTTAGTGTTTTACAAAGCTTTTGCTGTACTTTAAATACAGTGTTACCCATTGTGAACATTTACAGGCTCTTAAACAAAGCTGTGTGGTTTAAGAGACAAACTAAGACCAATAATGCAGTAGGAATAATGTAATGTGTTTCAGCCTCTTACCTTCCCATAAAGTCATACAAACATTTTGAGAGAATGGAAGTAATTATTACATCTTCATCTCTGGAGTATATGGCTGCTAGCTCAGTTGGTAGAATGCATGCCAAATACGTGGTAGACCTGGGTTTGAATCTTGCTTGGGTCGTTTACTCAATGTCATTCCCCCTTCTTTACTGTGAACCAATAATCTTTCTGTATATCTTGTGGCTATTTTTCCCCCACCGGGACTCATAGCCGTGAACCCAGACAAAAACACAATTGGACCTCCTGGTGGAAGAGAATGGTGCCTGGTCAAAGTGTAAAGCCCCAACATAAAGCCTGGTGCAGTGAATTAACCAGGGGTGGTGTTGCTGGTAGCAGAGTGACAGATGAAAAGGCCTTAGCTGTTCCAGGCATCTTCTGGTAGCGAGAAAGGCAAGATGTCACATTACTACTTCTGTGCTCTCCAGCTGCTGCAGGGAGTGTGTTTGCCGGGTCTGTCAGTAGCAACAGCAGCAGTCAATCTATTTTCAAAGCCCTGAAGCTCACGCAATGAAAAGCCTTTGAGAGAACAAGACACTGTAAAGGGAAGCATCATCAGTTTGGTTGGTTGTGCAGTGGGGTATTTAATATCTCAGGCAAAGATGATTGGTTTAACTTAATTACAAGTGGAACATGTCACAATGAATATCCACACGGCTTCAGACCAGCTTCTTAAAAGGGAAGTGTGTACATCCAATATAAACTTATCGTTTAGGTCAATAGATGTAGGTTTTCTCCGTGAACAAAAAGCGCGAGAGCGATTCCACAAGAGACATCATTATAGACACGTATGCTGTAAAAAGAATCACATCGATGTAATTTAAGATAAAATACCTATATTTCCTGGTTTGTATAAGTAGAGTCCTAGAGAGAAACGCCCACAAAAAAACATTTGCATGTCGCCAGATAACCGGCTTCGCCAGATGATCATTCACACTGGCTCTATCTGAAAGAGTAGCCTCTACTCTTTCTTTTTGTAGTTAGGCGATCTCTTTGTCATGTTGTTTTATGTGTTTGTGTAAGTTTGTGGTGTTACCACGGTAGCGAATGATATTTTTACAGACGTCGCAATTCGCTGCAATTTCATTCACAGCAGTAAAATACTTCCACACAGCGCTGTTTTTTATCTGCCAGCTCCATAATACCAAGGCAGGCAATATAGAAGTAAAATAAAATCAAAAGTTTTGAAAGATCACAAACACAATTTTGATTCAAGCATGCAAGAATGTTAGCGACAGGGTATCTGCAGGTTTCTGAGATTTAGATTATACACTTTTTAAGACCTTTTTAATACCATCTAAAATTAAATATAAGACCAATTTCATAGCAACAAATTTGCGAACAGCAAACAAAACCACTCCAACTCGTCCCCCATTTCTGATAATCTCCAGTCCAAGCACTAACGAATCTGCTGTGAACGTGTAATTTAGAGTTCCAACTAACCATTATTTTTTCTGTCGACTAATTTAACAGTTATTTTTTTGATTAGTCAACTAATCTAACGATTATTTAATTTTTATTCGTTTTATTAATCTAGTGTTTTTTTTAAATAAACTTAATAAAAAGAATACTAGATTAATAAACTGTAATGTATCTTAAAGAGGGTAGTAAATATGCATATTTTTAAATGAACTGAATGTGATTATTACAATGTGATTTCTTTGATTAATTGTATTTCAGGGAGTGTAATAAATGTGTAATTTTATTATAAAATATTTTTTAAAAAAAGCATTTAAAACTCTTTTTAACTAAGATAAGATAATAAAGATAATTCTTTATTAATCACGTACTTGGTTTGTCCCAAAAGTAAACAAAAATGTATGTAACTTGCATCTAATTTTCATACCATGGCATTATATATTACTATTAAATACATTTATAGTGCATACAGACAATTTTTTTTTCTTTTTTCGGAAATTGAATTATTAATAACAGTAACTTGTAAAGCAAAATTAGCAAACTACAGTAAAACTACAACTTCTAATATACCATAGCTACTAAAATGTATAAAAATAGATATAAGAAATATACACATGTACTGTAGGTGTTTGGTTGCAGTAGCTTTATCTGTTCTTATCGTAATGGCATAGTTAGTAGTTTGTTAGAGTGTGGGACCTCTCATTAGACACAGCACACAGTCATCACTTTTATTTTGCTCACGCTGCTCTGATTAGCAGCGTGATGTAAAGAGTCAGGATGTATTTGTCCCAACTGGCTGTCACTAGAAGCTGCATTATTCCAGACCTCTCAGTCACTACCTCGGCAACGGCGAGTAACCCTGCCCCAGCTTCTATTAGCTGTGTTAAAGGTAAAGCAGCAGCTCCCTTACCAACCTCCCCGTCACTACCGCTGTCAGAGCGACTAGTTTCCTCCTGTTTCTTTCACTGATGTTGGGCAAAGTGTGCTTTATGTAGCTACACTGAGAGGCACCAGCAGCGCTGCCGCTGTCCAAGTCACACATGCACTCTCACTTTTACTCATTCTCACTTTAACTCGGCTGAAAAGACTATAAAGGTAGAGTCAGCCATTAATAATGCCAAAGCTTCATCACAGAATTTTTTTTAATGCCAACACATGGTAATAGTGGACTGGAAACCAACTACAGTGTGTACATCTGGTGGAAGGGAGTGGAAACATAATTTAGCACATAAACCAGCAGTAGTAGCTGTTTTTTCCAGTTAAGTTGCTTGTTGCAATTTTGCGTATTTGGTGCTTAAAGGGCTAAGGACCATTTTATTTAGCCTCTGTTTAAAGTATTACAATAATTTTGATAATTGTGGTCTGGGTTTTTGTGATAGAATGGAACTTTCTCCATTCCCAGGAGCACAAGCTGCTATTATGGGAGATGAAATTAAATAATGTGACACGTTGACGCATTTTACACACGTCGTTGCAGCACTAGTGTAATTTGTTAGTTGGTTGGTTCATATGCTTATCCACATACAAGTATGACTTAATGTCTTTAGCTGTATCTCCTATTTGGCGCCAGGTTAATCCAAACAATACAAAGACATCACTTTGCACTACATCTAATCACTGTCCTGTACACTTAGTGACATATACACTTAAACTTATTCACATCTGTCACTGACACGTCAGCTCAATACACGTCCATCCACGACCCTGGAGCTGGGGGGCTGGCATAATGTAAACCTATAAAAGCTTCATGTATTGTTTACATCTTTAAGCAATACCCTT
Organism: Neodontobutis hainanensis; assembly: GCA_024349245.1. Taxonomy (NCBI): domain Eukaryota; kingdom Metazoa; phylum Chordata; class Actinopteri; order Gobiiformes; family Odontobutidae; genus Neodontobutis; species Neodontobutis hainanensis. The sequence goes on from JALDNG010000677.1 coordinate 71,782, forward strand.
CATTCTTTGTTTTGTTTCTTTTTGCAAAGATTAAACCTGTCTATTATTTTCAAATCATATACCGTCTCCATCGTCTGCTCATTTAATCTGTAAAGTAAAATTCTCTTAACAATGGTTAATAGATGTTGCTAAGGTCAACATGTTAAAAACATCTCCCTGTTACTCAACTGTTATGCTGAGAATCTCACTGTTATCTCCTCCCCACCCCTGTCCTCTTCTGTGACCTATGGTTTGTGATGATTAATATTATGTACTCTAAATCCAGACTAATTTTTTTCACCTAGCCTATTTTAATGGCTGCCTAACATTTTCCAGGGTGCACGTTTACACAAAAGAAAAAGGACCACCATCTTATGCTGCTTATTGTTGCAGACTATAATATTTGTCAGTGAGATTTCACAACAATAAGATTTAGCATCTTACTTACATTACACCGACAGGACGGATTATGTTCTGAGTCACCAGGGGGTTTAAAACTATCTGTATAAAGACAAAAGATGAGATAGAATTGTGTTATCAACATATGCTCTTGTTATTGTCCTGATCTACACACCAATAATCACAGTTACATACAAGATTAGAGATGATCTAAATGTGTTAATGTATCATTTACCTTTTCTACTACTTGGTACTACATTAAACTGTTAACTTACCGGCTGATGACCAACAACAGGGATCTGACCTGCTGTGATTGTTGCTGGTGCTTGTTTTGGTGGCACAGCAAACTGCTGGGAAACATACTGTAGATGATATGGCTTATATTAGTCATATTTAGACCTTTGTAACCACCAATAAAACATTTCAAGTCCTCTCTAGCTTCTTCATCTTCCCCTATCCTTACCTGATCCTGAGGTCTGTAGGTTTTGCAGAGTGTATTGGTTGTACACCGGCTGGTTCTGCACTGGCTGACCATACTGTTGAACTGGCACTTGTTGACTTAGTTGGCTATACACTGACTGGCTGCACTGCTGGCTGGTCCCTAGCTGAGTGTATTGCTGGTTGTATTGTTGAATTACTAGTGGCTGGTTAAATGGTACTTCTGTTGTTGTTGTACAGATGTGGCACCATCTGATTCACAGGTAACTTGCCTATATGTTGTTAGAATTGCAGGCAATGCTGTCTCAGGCTTCAGGTCTGCCCAAGGTTCGGGGTCTGGCAGAGGTTTAGTGTTCATTGGAGGCTCAGGAAGGTACTCCTCGTTTTGTAGTTCTTCCTCATCATCATCCTTTATTTTGTATAACAAAAACATAAAATAAAATTCTAGTTCATTGATTAATAATTTTTCTCAAGGTAACAAAAATATTTGTAACATGTAACATATTACACATAGCTTGACAAGCTATATTTAATACATAATAGTAGCACTTGTCTTAACGATCCTGCTCCCTCAAACCCCAGGCACTACCAGGTGAAATTTGCTTCACAGCAGGAAAATTCAAGATATAACAAGATACTACATTGTAAATATATTAGACTTACCGGTACAGTATATTTTTTAAAGTTAATAACAAAAGCATATATCTATCTTTTAGTTAACACGAAACAATGTTGCAGTGCAGAAGACTGCTCTTTTGCGACAGGCTAGCTTCCATTATTTCAGCTTCTCTCCACAATCCAACATGATTTAATGAATTTCTGAAGCTATGGCACCTACAAACTTGAATCAATGAACACAATTATATCAATGAAAACATAAAAAAGTTAGGCAAACTTTTGTCTTTTTTTCTATTTTATACATATGTGCAAATAGTTCCACTTTGCTAGATTTACATTAAAAGTTAATTAATCACCCGTCACTGTTTCGGTCGCTCCCCCCAGGCTTACCCAGGTCGCTAAGCTTTTGTCTTGAAAGTAAATCACTACAGGTGTGAATATAGCATTAAATCACAACATGTACCTGCTCTGACTATTTTCTTATACTTTTTTATTTATTGAATTCATCTGTTAATTCATTGGCTTTGATATTGTCTCAGCATCTGCTGTATTTGTACGTTCAGCAACAGGAGGTTAGTTTTTGACATTTACACACATTACATTACTCTGCCCAGTTGGGTAAATAATGAAACCATTAAGAAGCCATGCTATGTTTCTTTCTATAACATTTTATTCAACGTTCAGTAAATTACGTAAATTCATATTTGTGATATATACATACATCAACAAAAAATATCTGACCGGGATAAAAGACCTTTTTTCCACCTGTCTTTCCTGTGTGTGATCCTCGTACAGTTGCTGAGAAGATGGATATGCTCAAAATTACTGTAATAAAGGTGCCATGAAATTCAAAGACCATTATTATTATTTTTTTTTTTTTTTGCTGAATATGAAACAAAGCATTTTTCTACAGCTGAACTGCTGAACGAAACATAAAACGGTTGAGGAATCCTGCATATTTATCGAAGATTGCTGTGTGCTTTTGTGGCTTCATCCGTGGGTTTTTCTTGTTGTTTCTTGTTTTTTATGTTATTGGTTTGCCTCAAGACATCTCAGCACATAAAACAGAAGAGTGTCTCATTCAATTCAATCGTCTTACGAAAGCAATTTACATTTGATTTGACTGAAATGTTAAACAAGACATGGCTAACACATCCCAAACACTCCTGATGATGTTGACTGTTGGATAAGCTGACTGTGCTGTGATTGTGTTTAAGTGTGCTCGTTAAACTGTAACTAGAGCACATTAACTCACTCTGTAATATCTGTGATTTGGGTTACTCATTTAAACTCTTAATAATTGAATATAATTATATCTTAAGCTAACTCCGAGCCTCAGACTAACTTGTGGTTTGTTGCTGTACTTGTTACTCATCAGGACAGTAAAAGGAAATGACTCTTATTGCAGCAGCAATATAAAAGATATAAAGTTAAATTGCCAGAGGAGGGTTTAAACTTCCCTTTTAGCTTGGCTGAAAGGTCTGTCCTTTAGGACTTTTCAGTTAGACCAGGATTTTTCGTTTCTTGTTTTATTTCTCAGGTAAGTTATTCAGTTAGGCTCTGTTTTGTTATATTTCTTTCTCTGATTTGGCACAACTGTTTGGCCTTCCTCCCTCTATGTTGTCTGGGTGTTTTTGTGTGTGTGTTTGGACAAAAATAAAGCCAAACACAAAACCCTATGACCTTGACTCTTTGATTGTCTTTCACTAAATTGTCTTCATTAAATGAGGACATAACACATGTGTTATGACGCATAACAGTGTCTGTATGCTCAAACTATAGATCAATCAATATATTGTGTCGTCATCTCTGTAGTTAAGCTTAATGGCATCAGTTAATTACACTTTCAACAAAATACCAGCTCTAACGTTGGGATTTCTTTTGACCTTCATAAGCAGTAATTGGATATCTAAGTAATTGTAGCATGATTATTTATGTATGCAAAGCTGAGCCCATCATGAAACAGGCTGCCACTCCAAATACCACACATAAACTATCCTCGGTCCAAATGTCAAGGAAAATTTTAGTGTTTCCTTGTGCTCAACAGCAGAATTAGAGCATGTTAAGCAAAAAGTATATATTGTGACTGTTTATACATTAGAGAAGATTCGGCATTAATCTACTTTCACTTTTAATACTGTCTCTAAAAGGTTTTTTGTTTATATATTTTGACTTACCAACAATTCTTAGGTTGTTCATTATTAATTGAGCTTATACATTTTGACTGAGTAAACCTCCATATTTATTTTTCCTGCCATTTGACAGTGATTGCGAATTTTGTGAACATGTGCACATGGCATAGGTCGATTATCAACTCCTCCACTAGGCATCCACCTGACCAAACAGCATTTTGGAGGTTGTCACTGTTTAACGATAGGCCTTATGCTTAACAGCCTGTCTTGTCAGGAGAATAAACAGGAGAATAAACAGCTCTGCCATGACAAAAGTGGATTTATGGTGCTTTTTGAAATACATGACCTTGGTCGGATATGTTGTTTTTTAATTAAAAAAAAAATGCTAAAAGAGGCAGTCATTGTGTTTTTCAGAGCTGTAGAGTTTCAACAGTTTGTTACTCAAGAGTTGTGTGGGGAAACTGGAAAGAGTAATGTGTGTGTATATATAAATACTTTATACGTTTATATGTGTGTGTGTGTGTTTATACAGGTAATAATAATTATACATTTTATTTGTAATGCACTTTTTGTTTTAAACAAAACCTAAAAGTGCAACATAAAAATTAATCGGCATAAAATGAGTAAAATTAAATAAATTAAAATGCAGTAAACAGAGTATAACAACAATAAAAATAATGATATGCACAAAGATTAAGTCAAAATACGCTTTTTTTAAAAAGTAAGGTTTTTAGTCCTTTTTTAAAAGCATCCACCATCTGTGGGACCCTGAGGTGGTCAGGCAGGGCATTCCACAGACGGGGAGCAGCTGCTTCGAAGGCCCTGTCACCCATGGTTTTGAGCTTTGTCCTGGGAGCACGTAGACGGTGCATTTGGCCTGACCGGGTTCTGGAGGTGGTGTGTGGTGTGAGAAGTTTTGTGAGGCAAGTGGGGGCATCACCGTGTAGACAGTGATGGGTGTGGAGGAGGAGTTTATATTCAGTATGGAGGTCAATGGGGAGCCAGTGAAGAGTGCGGAGGACGGGCGTGATGTGGTCATATTTCCGCACCCTCATCAGGATCCTGGCAGCGCTGTTTTGTACATACTGGAGCTTTTGGATGCTCCTGCCAGGAATCCCAACGAGGAGTGCGTTACAGTAGTCCAGTCTGGAGGAGACAAAGGCATGGATGAGCTTCTCTGCAGCGGGGAGAGAGAGGGAGGGGTGGAGTTTGGCAATTTTGCATAGGTGGAAAAAGGAATTTTTACAAATTAAATTGATGTGGTTATCGAAATTGAGCTGCGGATCAAATTTGACCCCCAGGTTAGTAAAGGAGGGGCAGAGTGGATTGTTGTGGCCGGAGAAGGATATGGAGGTAATGGAGGAGGAGTGGAGCTGGTGAGGGGTGCCAATCTGAATGGCTTCAGTTTTTGAACTAATAAGCTGCAGGAAGTTTTGACTCATCCTGGTCTTTATCTCCTCCAGGCAGGAGGTAAGACAAGTGATGGTGGCAGAGGAGGTGGAGGAGGGGGTGACCTTGATGTATAGCTGTGTGTCATCAGCATAGCAGTGAATTGAAACTCCATACTTGCTGATGACACGAATGAGAGAGCAAGTAGATGATGAAGAGGGTGGGACCGAGCACTGAGCCCTGGGGGACCCCGCAGGTGACCATGTGGGGCTGAGATTTAGAATCCCCCAGGGCCACGAAATCAGTCCTCTCCGTGAGGTAGGAGTGATACCAGTGAAGGGCACTGTCAGAGAGTCCAGTGTAGTGTTGGAGGCGATGGAGGAGAATGTGGTGGTCAACAGTGTCAAACGCAGCAGAGGTCGAGAAGGATGAGGAGATATGGGGAGCCGGAGTCTGAGGCCATCAGCAGGGTATCGGTGACCCTGATCAGAGCAGTTTCTGTACTATGGGAGGGACGAAAACCAGATTGAAATTTTTCATAAAGACGGTGTGATTTGAGATGGTTGTGGAGTTGTGCAGGAACTACTTTTTCTAAAATTTTGGATATGAATGGGAGGTTGGAAATGGGCCTGTAGTTGGACAGATCTTCAGGGTCGAGAGTGTTTTTTTTTGAGGTGGGGTCTGATGAGGGCTGTCTTTAGGGAAGATGGGACATGGCTGGTTTGGAGGGAGAGGTTTATGATTTTAGTTATTAGAGGACTGATGAAGTGAATATGAGCTTTGAGCAGGGGGGAGGGGAGCAGGTCAAGGGGCATGTGGATGGTTTTGTTTTATTAATGATGATTTCGACCTCCTGCTGCGTGCTGAGGGAGAAGTGGGATAGGTGTGGTGAGGTGGGTGTAACAGGGTTGTTATGTATTGGAGAAGAGCTTTTTGAAGGCGGTAGGGAGGAATGGATATTTTCTATTTTGGATGTGAAAAAGTCAATGAATCTGTTACACTGATCTGCTAAGTGGTTATTATTTGAGGAGTTTTGTGGTTTGAGGAGGTGATTTATGGTTAGGAAGAGTTGTTTTGAGTTTCCAGGGCTATTATTAATTATTTTAGAGTAGTGGTCTGACCTGGCCTTTAAAAGTGCTTTTGAGTATGCCTTTTGTTGTTCCCGGTAGGCCAATTTATGCACCGGAAACCCTGAAGTTTTAAAAGCACGCTCCAGGACTCGACCGGATCTTTTCATTTGCCTGAGTTCATCTGTAAACCAGGGGGCAGAGTGTGTAAAGGTCACAGTATGGGTTTTTACTGGGGTGTGGGTGTCTCAAATTAAGTTGAGGTTTCTGTTGTAAAAGTCCATGAGGTCAGTGACTGATAAATGGGAAGAGGGGGAGAGGTGTTGAAGATGCAGGCTGAAGGAGGCAGGGTCAATGTTCCTGATGTTCCTGAAGGTGATGTGGCGGTGTTGTTTGGTGAGGGGAGATGGCAGAACAAGTTCCACGGTGATGGCCCGGTGATCGGAGACCCCCAGGTCATGCACTTGTAAGTCTGTAATAGGGGCGGAGCCAGTGATGACCAGGTCCAGTATGTGCCCCCTGTTGTGTGTGGCGGTGTTTATGTGCTGTTGAAGGTTTAGGCAGTCCAGAACCTGTCTGAACTCAGCGGCATAGCGACAGGAGTTTGAGTCCATGTGAATGATGAAGTCACCCAGTACCAGTAAGTTTGTGGATGTTGAGCAGAGTGATGAGAGGAGGTTGTGTATTTAGGAAATGAATGTTGGTTGTGGTTTTGGACGGCGGTAAATGAGAACTATTGTTATGGAAAGTGGATGTTTGGATCTAATGACCAAGTTTTCAAAAGAACCGAAATTAGAAACAGACAGGGAGGTTATTTCAATGTTGCTGCGGTGAATGACAGCCAGGCCACCACCGCGGCCAGTTGTGCGGGCTTTGTCCAGGTATTTGTATCCAGGGGGACAGGCCTCGTTGAGGACTGAGGAGACCTCAGGCTGTTGCCAGGTTTCTGTGAGGCACATGATGTCAATCCCCTTGTCGAGGATGTGATTGTGAATGAGACCAGATTTATTACTGAGTGACTGTACATTGAGTTGTTCCAGAGTGATGTGGTGTGTGGAGTCCAGTTTGTTTATTGGACGGAGGACACTATGATCCACCGCGGGTTTTTTGACTTGCCTGGCGTGTGAGAACCCGGCGTTATTAGCTCCAGTAGTGTAAGCGCTGTGATGACGCGTGAGGTGGTGCGTCAGCTCCGCGACGGGACGTGCTGTCGACCAGATGGATGAGATGGAGTTGCCGTGTTTGAACAAAACAAACCGGCGTCGAGATCCCAGTTGTACGATGGTGGAGAAGCCAGTTGGTATGTTAAAGTTGATGAGTTTCCGTATCTGTGAGGATGAGCATGTCAGCATGATGGACACTGATGAGCCAGTGCTAGCTGTTAGCCACGTTCCTAGTGCACCGATAAAAGTTTTCACAACTAAAAGGTAGTATAAAGCAATAGACCGCAAAACAAATTTAAAACAACCTGTTAATAAGATAAAATAGATAAAATGGATGGAAAAGCGGCGAGTAGACGACGCCAGTGTCCTCTCCAGTCTCTCTTTGAACCTTCTTAACTTCTTATTAACTTCCTATGTACTAGTCATATAGTTATAATATCAAAAAGTTGATTTAGTTCACTAATTACATTTAAAAAGTGAAACTTGATTATTATTTTATATATTATTCATTACACACATTTCTTTTTATTTTTGATGATTATAACTGACAAGGAAAATCACAAATTCAGTATTTTAGAAAATTTTAATATTACTTAAGACCAATACAAAGAAACGATTTTTAGAAATCTTGGCCAACTGAAATGTTTGAACATAAAGTATGGGCACTGCACTCAATGCTCAGTTGGGGCTCCTTTTGTTCTGAATTATTGCAGCAATGCAGCGAGGCATGGTGTTACTCCCCTCAAGTTCAATCATAGGCTCAAGTTGTTCTTGGTTTTAACAGACATTTATTTGGACACAATTCTTCAAAATGTCTTATACATGCTCATCTTCCTTTTCTTTATATCCCAACAATGCCGTCAGAACTAATAAAAAAAATACATAAAACTTAAATTAGCCATTTAAAAGCAGTGTTTTACACATATCAATAAACGAAAAATACGTACAAAACGAATAAATAAAGTGCACATTCAACGTAACTTAAAGATGTTCACATAAGGCAAAGCAATTAACACAATAAAACACATACCTCATTGGCCTCTCTCACTCAACAGGAATAAACTTGGACGTTTAGAGCTTAAACGTAAAACAAAACTTAAAACTTCACTCCATACAGACGACACATTACTAACGCAGCACCTCGTGTGGCTCTTCAACTTCTACTGCACCAGTAAAAAACTATCCTAATAGCAACAATTTAACCAAGCGGAACAAAAAATAGCACCCCCCCCCCCTTTTTGTGGTTTTAGCTGACTTATTATTAAATTAAATTTCATATCAAAAATATACATCTAATGATTCTTCTGAACATTTTTTAACTATTTATTGACATTTGAAGAGTAAAGTAACAAAAAACTGAAATATGAGTTGCATTTGTCGGCAGCTACAGTTGATCAGTCTGTGGCACTGCTCAGGTGTTACGAGAGCCCATGTTGCTCTGATAGTGGCCTTCAGCTCTTCTGCATTGTTGGGTCTGGCATATCGCATCATTCTCTTCACAATACCCCATACATTTTTATGGGGTTAAGTTCAGACGAGTTTTCTGTCCAATAACAGGAGTACCGTGGCAGTGGCCCCGACAAAAGCAGAGCCAGACTTGAACGATCCAAACTGTTAGGAACAGGGGGGAAAGACTAACAACAGCACAAGGCCTTTAGACCAACAAGAATATGTGTGGTTCAGCTGGAGCCCATTGTCAAAGGCCTTGTGTTACTCCTGTCCGTCTGGCCAAACCTTGCTGCTGCACATAAGTTTATCAGCTTATACGCAGCAGCATGGTTTACTCATGTGTTCCAAGGTTTCTCTAACGATTTTGTCTTCTACAAGTGAATGGATGTTGAAATTGGGCTTAGTTCTTCTCAGCCACGCCATCAACCCACTGTCCTTCCCCTCTTTCATCGCAGCTGCACTGAACTTGTACTTTGCCTCCTTAAATTTTCTCACCTTGGCCTGTAACTGCTCTGTGACCTTCTGTTGTTGTGTCATAGATCTATTTGTTTCTTGAAGTTGGTCTAAAAGCGCATTTTTCTCTGTCTCCAGGTGAAATTTCTCATCTTGCACTCAAGTTCTTTCGACTCGTGGTCCATAATTAAACCCCTCAGCTTAGAAATCTCAGCTAGAGTTGCCTCTCTCTGAGACTTGTGGACTTCTTCCATTTTCCTGTTCAATAGCTTAAGTTCATCAACTTATGCCGTCACACACGCTTTCATATTCTTCTGATGCTGAACCTGATTCAGAAGGTTTTTCTTCTCGGCTTCTAGCCTCTTAAACTCGTTTTTGCTGGCGTGGTAAGACTGACAGTATAGTTCTTTGTTCTCATAGTCCGTGAGTAAATAACTCGAAGCGTCCTTACTCTCCTGCAGCTCCTGTCTGAGTTGCTTATGCTGGGAGCTGAGTTCACTTATCTCCGACATGAGGCGTGCGGTATAATTGTTTCCTGAGAGTTCTCTTTCATCCAGACAATGGACTTTCTCAATAAGCTCATCCCTCTCCTTGATTGTGCATGCAGTTTTGCATGCTTAAACTTTAGATTTTTCAACTCTTCCATAAGGCATGAAAAATCAGTTTTGCTGGCCTGAAGTTGCCAAAGCAGCTCACCTTTGTCCATCTTTGGCTGTAATTAAATGTTCTAAGCTCTCAGGCAAATACTGTAGCTAGGCCCAAATTATTGTGAAGCCTTGTCCTTGAAGTCACACTCTTACCTTTTTTAAATTCACTGTTTTTGTTCTTCTCTCCATTATATATTCTGTAAAATAACCTGTTTAAATCCACAAATGTCTGCCTTCGTTGTTTGGTTGTGTCTGAGTAAAAAGTGTTTGTCTCCAGTTGAATTCAAACACTAAGTTACACATTTCCGTCTAATCAAGGATTTAGGCACAGAGATAACATTATGTGATTGAATAATGCTACTTAAAAAGGAGTGCAAACAGTCAAACTGAAAAAATACGTTAAATTAATCAAATTTGAATCTGAATTAAAAACACTAAGTACGAGCAGGTAATTAAAAAACAATAATTAAAATAAAGGCCCTCGCCTCCCTTGCGACCGCGGGGACACATGTACTCGGAGGATTGCATTTCGTGCTTTAAAGCGTAAACTTCACGATAATGTCAAATAACCGGGCCTGTGCCGCTGCTTGAATCTTCTTCTGGCTGGAGCCTGCTTAATCACCTCGGGCCTGTGCTACTGCTGGGGCCTGCTACACCACCTTGTAATTTAGAGTTAAAGGTCTCCACATTCCCTGGTTTTCCTGGGATCTGTCTGAACTTTTGAAAATAAGAGTTTATGCTTGGGCTGAGGCGAGAAAAACAAAGTACTGGCTGGAGATTTGCAATGTTAAAAAGTAAAAATGTAAATATTAGTTGTCTAAAATAACAAGTTTACCAGTTCCAAAAGATTCTGAGGAGTTTTCCAAAACTCTAGTCTTGGCTCTGGAGGAGCATCCTCCAAAGGAAGCATCCTGGCATTTGGTAAATGGCATTTATTTCCCAAAGAAATGGCTGCCTCTTCACAGGCTCATTACGACCACAGCCACAAATGTATCAAAAAACAAACTGATAACTTTTATTGGCACTCGTGTCTAGATAATACTCACCAAATTTGGGGCCTTTTAGAAGAAAACACATTGGGTTTAATCTTTTGATGCAAGGGGTGCGATTTATGTGGTCGCGCGTTCCACCCCACATGGCGGACTTTCTGTCCGCCATGTGGGGTGGAGTTTAGGGTGTGGCTGTCATAGACTTTTCTGTTTGCCCTGAGGTGTCCTATGGATGTACCAAGTTTCATTTTTCTACGTTGGAAAAAATTACTTTCACTTTCTATAAGCCGAATGGATTTTCATTTTCCAAGGGTCGCCACTGAGTCATTTCTTCTAATTATTTTTTCAAATACCTAAAATACATCAATTTTTCGCCAGGCTTGAGTTTAGTGGCCAATAAAATTAACTTTTTTGCGCAAAATTACTGGGTCGAAATTAAAGATAATTTTGCAGAAAAATTAACAGAAAAATAAAAATTAAATTTAAATTGAGCAAAAACAACCAGAAATGGCATTGTCTATTTACCACACAAGTGTTTAGCTCATTTTGCCTAAGTTTGGTGTTTGTGGAATGAAGCAGCTATTTTCTGTCAATTTTTAAAAGTGAGGTGTATTCTAAGGCGGTTCACATTTTTAATTCAAAATGGCTGCCTTCTCGTGTGTGATAGGGTGTTGGTCCCCATTGGCTTTTATGTTCATAAGCCCATGCTGGATGTGTGTACCAAGTTTCATTTGCCTAGGACAAACTAAAATTTTCCCTTCCCATTGACTTTTTCCACATATTTGCTCCGTTGCTATGGCAACACATTTATAGATAGGGGGTGGTTGTCATTGGCTTTTATGTTCGTCATGACATAAGTGATGTGCGTACCAAATTTTATGTCTCTATGACAAACTAAATTCTTGGATCCCATTATAAGTTTGTAGGTGGCGCTAGAGGGCCATTTCTAAAGCTAACCCTTTTATTTACATATATTTGTGTTCAGGTCATGAATGTGCACAAACGCCTTTTTGGGTCCAACTTGATCCGAGAAGGCGTTTGATAATTAACAAATATTTTATTTTCACAAAAATGGCCGCCTCGTTACAGGCTTGCCACACCCACACCCGATAAGATATCAAAAACAAAATTACAACTTTTGTTGGCACTAGTGTCTAGATGATACTCACCAAATTTGGGGCCATTTAGATTTAAACACAGTGAGTTGAATCTTTTGGCGTAAGGGGTGCGATTTAGGTGGTCGCGCCTTTCACCCCACATGGCGGACTTCCTGTTGAGTTTACCCTGTGGCTGTCATAGACTTTTCTGTTTGCCCTGAGTTGTCTTATGGATGTACCAAGTTTTGTATTTCTACATTGGAAAAAATGTACTTTCACTTTCCAAAGGCCCAATGTATTTTGACTTTCCTAGGGGTCGCCACTGAGTCATTTTTCATATTTTTATTTCAGGGACTTTAAATACATAAATTTTTCACCGACCTTGAACTTTGGGCCCAATAAAAATGACTTTTTGCGCATGTTCACTGGGTGAAATTGAAAATCATTTTGCAGAAAAAAAAAAAAAAACGAGCAAAAACAATAGGCCCTCCCGGCTATCAACCGCTCGGGCCTTAATAATATAATGGTTTTGTATATGAGCTCGAGAAGGGGTCTTTAAACTGTGTAGGACTCCAATTCAATACTTTTATTAGTAAAAAAGATGGTTGGACTGAGCAACGGTTGTACAGTTGTATACAGAGAAATATATAGCACAGTGATAAGAAAAAAGAAACTTCAAGAAGACAATGTAAATAGAACGCATCCTAGTAACTTGGCTTAACAGCAATAATAAAATTTTAATTACTTCTATCTACCAAAACCCAAAGATTGCCACAAATTAAATAATTCTAAGTTTTACAACCCTTTTTTTCTTTTTTATTTGTGTATCTTTAGTCATTTTCCTACATTTTAAGCATGTTAAGTTTTGGCAACCCCAAAGCAGAGGAAGTTCCCTTGAAAAGTTCAGACAGTTTATTTAACAAAAAACATTCTGTAGTGGTGTCCTAATGGCTAGTAACTGAAATGTAGTGCACTCAAAGTTTCCCACAATGCATCAGTTAAAGCAGTGAGCCCCATTGGTTACTAGACGGTCAAATAGAGCATAATGCTTTGGGAATTGTTGGAGGAGAGCAGCGCGACTGTGACATGTCATTAAACTGAACACAACAGGTTTGAATCAAACTAGTTAGAGACAAGTTTAACTTTCTGTGGAAACCTAAGAAATCCTACAGGAGAACTTCTAAGAGCTTTTCTGAAGGCATAAAAGAGCTGCAATAATCCACTCAGTTTTGGTCATTAAAAAGACAAGTATTGTTGAATAAAATGTGTAATCTTTTTTGTATTAATACTTATTATAGGTAAGCCGGAAACGAGTACAGATATAGCCCTTTTGCCGAGTACGAGTATTATACAGTCCCTGACAAAAGTCTTGTCGCTTATCCATTTTGTAGAAACAAAAGCTTATAACCTGACTTTAGAATTAATCGATTGGTTTTAGAAATGTCTCATATGAAAGCTAAAACACTCCCAAATTATGCTCAATATACTAAAATAAATTTGCTTCACTGAAGAAAGATTGATCATTTAATGAACACACAAGGTCAGATTTTGGCAAAAAAAAAAAAAACATGTACAGGAACTTTAAACAAGAGTCCATGCATGGCTTCACACTGAGTGCTTTAAGCTAATACATTCATGTAACTACAATTGTCTCTCCCTCGATGTGGGTTTAAGCCTTTAAAGGAGCATATGATTGCAATGTAGAAAGGTAAGCATGTCAACATGCTCAGAATAAAGGCTTACCCTGCACATTGCAGCAATGTTCCCTACTGCCAACAACAGACGCTTTGATGGCATGGATGTGGCCGGAATACACATCATTTTCTTTGCCAGGAAAGCGCGCTGCATTCATTTTCCACCACGACAGTAGATTCTCCTTCTTGGACAGGGGATCTGTGGAAAAGTTGTAAAATATTAAAAATTGTTTTGTTTTTGTTATTAATCTTTGCAAAAGTTTGTTTTAAAATGTTCTTTTAAGTGTACTGCCTTATTGTGGAAATTGTTAAATAAGCGCAAAGAAAAAGCAAATTTTTTTAGCACATTAGGCCTAGGGACATGATTACAACAAGTATTCGACGCTTCAGTATTCAAACGAAAGTATCAACTGAGTATTCAAAGGCATGGTACAAAGAAAATATCAAAAAAAAAACTTGTGAATACCAGAATAATTTGTATTATAGCTGTTCCATATTGAAGAAAAATATGATATGCGATAACTAGCGAGATGCAATGTTTGACATACAATCATGGGATAATGCCTTGAGTGGGTAAAATAAATTTAAATATTAAAAAACTGAAAATGATATAACAAACATCCATGTTTTCACATTATAAAGAATGTAGTATATTTAATCGTAAAAGTCAATCAAAACCTTTTTTTTTTAGCAGTAGATTAAGTCCTTTGGTATCCGTGGTTAAAACCGCTGTTAGCTTCAATAATCTGGTGGTGTAATGGCCCCTTTGTATCTGCGCGCGGTATATTTTCAAATAATTGGACTGCCCGTCGTGGGTTGTTCATTACATAGTTAACATACTTGATTTAACAGCCTTCATCTTGACTAGCTATAACATTTATTTAATGCTTCATTGAAATTACCTTGTCCCGGGTGACGATCCTCCGGTCTCTGAGTAGAGGGGATGTTTTTATGTTGAGATGCTGCAGCATGGACGACAAGCTGTTGTGTTACGCCAGCTCGATCTTGCAATGGACACACGCCACGATGTTCTTTACGTTTTTACATGAAATGATCGCAAACCTTGGAAAATTTCAGTCGTTTTCTCCTGTTTGTTTCTTCTCCTTGCTCACCGCCGTTGTTATTGCTCCCTTCCAATTTGCAGCTCGCGCCCTCATATCAAGACACTGACTCCTTGCGTCTCCTTCCGCTTTGTGGGTGAAGTAAACGTGTTGTGTCACATCAAAAAAAACATTGCGAAACAAACTGAAATGAGATTTAAAGTAAATTAAGAGGCTTTAAGGCAGACAAATTTGCCTCGATCATTTTTTGTAATCGAGTTACTCCAGGAATTGTTTCAGACCTTATATATATATATATATGTATGTGTGTGTAAATAAACATATGTATGTATGTATGTATGACTCTTAGGTCTCTTAAAAAGAACAACTAAGTTTCCTTTTTTTTTTTTTGAAAAATTTTATTTTTTTTAAATGCATAGAATTCCATGCATACATAATAAAAAAAAAAAACACACACATTTAGTTATTACACATAGTTTCTCTGTCTGTACTTGTACTTTGAAAAATGAAAATAAAGTGCATTTAAGAGCCATTCGTTTGGGGTTTTAAATAAAGCATTTTCTGAGACGCAAAAACAAATGAAATTAATTACTTTCAAATTACTTTATTAAAGTGTGAAAACAGAGACATACATTAAATTAATAAAAATAATAATACAAAAACACTGCCTTTAAGGCAAGCAACTTAACTTTAAGAACTAAAAGTTAACTATATGTTCTATACATAAGTGTTCCTGGAATGCTTTGTAGCTTTTAGGAGGATAAAAAACATGTACAGGAACTTTAAACAAGAGTCCATGCATGGCTTCACACTGAGTGCTTTAAGCTAATACATTCATGTAACTACAATTGTCTCTCCCTCGATGTGGGTTTAAGCCTTTAAAGGAGCATATGATTGCAATGTAGAAAGGTAAGCATGTCAACATGCTCAGAATAAAGGCTTACCCTGCACATTGCAGCAATGTTCCCTACTGCCAACAACAGACGCTTTGATGGCATGGATGTGGCCGGAATACACATCATTTTCTTTGCCAGGAAAGCGCGCTGCATTCATTTTCCACCACGACAGTAGATTCTCCTTCTTGGACAGGGGATCTGTGGAAAAGTTGTAAAATATTAAAAAATTGTTTTGTTTTTGTTATTAATCTTTGCAAAAAGTTTGTTTTAAAATGTTCTTTTAAGTGTACTGCATTATTGTGCAAATTGTTAAATAAGCGCAAAGAAAAAAGCAATTTTTTTTTAGCACATTAGGCCTAGGGACATGATTACAACAAGTATTCGACGTTCAGTATTCAAACGAAAGTATCAACTGAGTATTCAAAGGCATGGTACAAAGAAAATATCAAAAAAAAAAAACTTGTGAATACCAGAATAATTTGTATTATAGCTGTTCCATATTGAAGAAAAATATGATATGCGATAACTAGCGAGATGCAATGTTTGACATACAATCATGGGATAATGCCTTGAGTGGGTAAAATAAATTTAAATATTAAAAAACTGAAAATGATATAACAAACATCCATGTTTTCACATTATAAAGAATGTAGTATATTTCATCGTAAAAGTCAATCAAAACCTTTTTTTTTAGCAGTAGATTAAGTCCTTTGGTATCCGTGGTTAAAACCGCTGTTAGCTTCAATAATCTGGTGGTGTAATGGCCCCCTTTGTATCCGCGCAGTATATTTTCAAATAATTGGACTGCCCGTCGTGGGTTGTTCATTACATAGTTAACATACTTGATTTAACAGCCTTCATCTTGACTAGCTATAACATTTATTTAATGCTTCATTGAAATTACCTTGTCCCGGGTGACGATCCTCCGGTCTCTGAGTAGAGGGGATGTTTTTATGTTGAGATGCTGCAGCATGGATGACAAGCTGTTGTGTTACGCCAGCTCGATCTTGCAATGGACACACGCCACGATGTTCTTTACGTTTTTACATGAAATGATCGCAAACCTTGGAAAATTTGAGTCGTTTTCTCCTGTTTGTTTCTTCTCCTTGCTCACCGCCGTTGTTATCGCTCCCTTCCAATTTGCAGCTCGCGCCGCTCCTCATATCAAGACACTGACTCCTTGCGTCTCCTTCCGCTTTGTGGGTGAAGTAAACGTGTTGTGTCACATCAAAAAAAACATTGCGAAACAAACTGAAATGAGATTTAAAGTAAATTAAGAGGCTTTAAGGCAGACAAATTTGCCTCGATCATTTTTTGTAATCGAGTTACTCCAGGAATTTTTTCAGACCTAATATATATATATATATGTATGTGTGTGTAAATAAACATATGTATGTATGTATGTATGACTCTTAGGTCTCTTAAAAAGAACAACTAAGTTTCCTTTTTTTTTTTTGGAAAATTTTATTATTTTTTTTAAATGCATAGAATTCCATGCATACATAATAAAAAAAAAAAACACACACATTTAGTTATTACACATAGTTTCTCTGTCTGTACTTGTACTTTGAAAAATGAAAATAAAGTGCATTTAAGAGCCATTCGTTTGGGGTTTTAAATAAAGCATTTTCTGAGACGCAAAAACAAATGAAATTAATTACTTTCAAATTACTTTATTAAAGTGTGAAAACAGAGACATACATTAAATTAATAAAAATAATAATACAAAAACACTGCCTTTAAGGCAAGCAACTTAACTTTCAGAACTAAAAGTTAACTATATGTTCTATACATAAGTGTTCCTGGAATGCTTTGTAGCTTTTAGGAGGATAAAAAACATGTACAGGAACTTTAAACAAGAGTCCATGCATGGCTTCACACTGAGTGCTTTAAGCTAATACATTCATGTAACTACAATTGTCTCTCCCTCGATGTGGGTTTAAGCCTTTAAAGGAGCATATGATTGCAATGTAGAAAGGTAAGCATGTCAACATGCTCAGAATAAAGGCTTACCCTGCACATTGCAGCAATGTTCCCTACTGCCAACAACAGACGCTTTGATGGCATGGATGTGGCCGAAATACACATCATTTTCTTTGCCAGGAAAGCGCGCTGCATTTATTTTCCACCACGACAGTAGATTCTCCTTCTTGGACAGGGGATCTGTGGAAAAGTTGTAAAATATTAAAAAATTGTTTTGTTTTTGTTATTAATCTTTGCAAAAAGTTTGTTTTAAAATGTTCTTTTAAGTGTACTGCCTTATTGTGGAAATTGTTAAATAAGCGCAAAGAAAAAAGCAAATTTTTTTTAGCACATTAGGCCTAGGGACATGGTTACAACAAGTATTCGACGTTCAGTATTCAAACGAAAGTATCAACTGAGTATTCAAAGGCATGGTACAAAGAAAATATCAAAAAAAAACTTGTGAATACCAGAATAATTTGTATTATAGCTGTTCCATATTGAAGAAAAATATGATATGCGATAACTAGCGAGATGCAATGTTTGACATACAATCATGGGATAATGCCTTTAGTGGGTAAAATAAATTTAAATATTTAAAAACTGAAAATGATATAACAAACATCCATGTTTTCACATTATAAAGAATGTAGTATATTTCATCGTAAAAGTCAATCAAAACCTTTTTTTTTAGCAGTAGATTAAGTCCTTTGGTATCCGTGGTTAAAACCGCTGTTAGCTTCAATAATCTGGTGGTGTAATGGCCCCTTTGTATCCGCGCGCGGTATATTTTCAAATAAT
Source organism: Neodontobutis hainanensis (assembly GCA_024349245.1). Classification (NCBI taxonomy): domain Eukaryota; kingdom Metazoa; phylum Chordata; class Actinopteri; order Gobiiformes; family Odontobutidae; genus Neodontobutis; species Neodontobutis hainanensis. The sequence continues at coordinate 90,016 of JALDNG010000677.1, forward strand.
TGGACTGCCCGTCGTGGGTTGTTCATTACATAGTTAACATACTTGATTTAACAGCCTTCATCTTGACTAGCTATAACATTTATTTAATGCTTCATTGAAATTACCTTGTCCCGGGTGACGATCCTCCGGTCTCTGAGAGGGGATGTTTTTATGTTGAGATGCTGCAGCATGGACGACAAGCTGTTGTGTTACGCCAGCTCGCTCTTGCAATGGACACACGCCACGATGTTCTTTACGTTTTTACATGAAATGATCGCAAACCTTGGAAAATTTGAGTCGTTTTCTCCTGTTTGTTTCTTCTCCTTGCTCACCGCCGTTGTTATCGCTCCCTTCCAATTTGCAGCTCGCGCTCGCGCCCTCATATCAAGACACTGACTCCTTGCGTCTCCTTCCGCTTTGTGGGTGAAGTAAACGTGTTGTGTCACATCAAAAAAAACATTGCGAAACAAACTGAAATGAGATTTAAAGTAAATTAAGAGGCTTTAAGGCAGACAAATTTGCCTCGATCATTTTTTGTAATCGAGTTACTCCAGGAATTGTTTCAGACCTAATATATATATATATATATATATATATATATGTATGTGTGTGTAAATAAACATATGTATGTATGTATGTATGACTCTTAGGTCTCTTAAAAAGAACAACTAAGTTTCCTTTTTTTTTTTGAAAAATTTTATTATTTTTTTTAAATGCATAGAATTCCATGCATACATAATAAAAAAAAAAACACACACATTTCGTTATTACACATAGTTTCTCTGTCTGTACTTGTACTTTGAAAAATGAAAATAAAGTGCATTTAAGAGCCATTCGTTTGGGGTTTTAAATAAAGCATTTTCTGAGACGCAAAAACAAATGAAATTAATTACTTTCAAATTACTTTATTAAAGTGTGAAAACAGAGACATACATTAAATTAATAAAAATAATAATACAAAAACACTGCCTTTAAGGCAAGCAACTTAACTTTCAGAACTAAAAGTTAACTATATGTTCTATACATAAGTGTTCCTGGAATGCTTTGTAGCTTTTAGGAGGATAAAAAACATGTACAGGAACTTTAAACAAGAGTCCATGCATGGCTTCACACTGAGTGCTTTAAGCTAATACATTCATGTAACTACAATTGTCTCTCCCTCGATGTGGGTTTAAGCCTTTAAAGGAGCATATGATTGCAATGTAGAAAGGTAAGCATGTCAACATGCTCAGAATAAAGGCTTACCCTGCACATTGCAGCAATGTTCCCTACTGCCAACAACAGACGCTTTGATGGCATGGATGTGGCCGGAATACACATCATTTTCTTTGCCAGGAAAGCGCTGCATTAATTTTCCACCACGACAGTAGATTCTCCTTCTTGGACAGGGGATCTGTGGAAAAGTTGTAAAATATTAAAAATTGTTTTGTTTTTGTTATTAATCTTTGCAAAAGTTTGTTTTAAAATGTTCTTTTAAGTGTACTGCCTTATTGTGCAAATTGTTAAATAAGCGCAAAGAAAAAAGCAATTTTTTTTTAGCACATTAGGCCTAGGGACATGATTACAACAAGTATTCGACGTTCAGTATTCAAACGAAAGTATCAACTGAGTATTCAAAGGCATGGTACAAAGAAAATATCAAAAAAAACTTGTGAATACCAGAATAATTTGTATTATAGCTGTTCCATATTGAAGAAAAATATGATATGCGATAACTAGCGAGATGCAATGTTTGACATACAATCATGGGATAATGCCTTGAGTGGGTAAAATAAATTTAAATATTAAAAAACTGAAAATGATATAACAAACATCCATGTTTTCACATTATAAAGAATGTAGTATATTTCATCGTAAAAGTCAATCAAAACCTTTTTTTTTTAGCAGTAGATTAAGTCCTTTGGTATCCGTGGTTAAAACCGCTGTTAGCTTCAATAATCTGGTGGTGTAATGGCCCTTTGTATCCGCGTATATTTTCAAATAATTGGACTGCCCGTCGTGGGTTGTTCATTACATAGTTAACATACTTGATTTAACAGCCTTCATCTTGACTAGCTATAACATTTATTTAATGCTTCATTGAAATTACCTTGTCCCGGGTGACGATCCTCCGGTCTCTGAGTAGAGGGGATGTTTTTATGTTGAGATGCTGCAGCATGGACGACAAGCTGTTGTGTTACGCCAGCTCGATCTTGCAATGGACACACGCCACGATGTTCTTTACGTTTTTACATGAAATGATCGCAAACCTTGGAAAATTTGAGTCGTTTTCTCCTGTTTGTTTCTTCTCCTTGCTCACCGCCGTTGTTATCGCTCCCTTCCAATTTGCAGCTCGCGCTCGCGCCCTCATATCAAGACACTGACTCCTTGCGTCTCCTTCCGCTTTGTGGGTGAAGTAAACGTGTTGTGTCACATCAAAAAAAACATTGCGAAACAAACTGAAATGAGATTTAAAGTAAATTAAGAGGCTTTAAGGCAGACAAATTTGCCTCGATCATTTTTTGTA